>CM044561.2:26845164-27127664 GCA_024416835.2 Perccottus glenii | reverse complement strand
ACACTACAGCAGCTTCAGAGGGTCAAAACTCACACTACCGCAGTTTCAGAGGGTCAAAACTCACACTACAGCAGCTTCAGAGGGTCAAAACGCACACTACAGCAGCTTCAGAGGGTCAAAACTCACACTACCGCAGCTTCAGAGGGTCAAAACTCACACTACAGCAGCCTCAGAAGGTCAAAACTCACACTACCGGAGCCTCAGAAGGTCAAAACACACACTACAGCAGCTTCAGAGGGTCAAAACTCACACTACCGCAGTTTCAGAGGGTCAAAACTCACACTACAGCAGCCACAGAAGGTCAAAACTCACACTACCGGAGCCTCAGAAGGTCAAAACACACACTACAGCAGCTTCAGAGGGTCAAAACTCACACTACAGAAGCCTCAGAGGGTCAAAACCCACACTACAGCAGCCTCAGAGGGTCAGAACTCACACTACAGCAGCCACAGAAGGGTCAAAACTCACACTACCGGAGCCTCAGAGGGTCAAAACTCACACTACCGAAGCTTCAGAGGGTCAAAACTCAAACTACAGCAGCTTCAGAGGGTCAAAACTCAAACTGCAGCAGTTTCAGAGGGTCAAAACTCACACTACCGGAGCTTCAGAGGGTCAGAACTCACACTACAGCAGCCTCAGAAGGTCAAAACTCACACTACAGCAGTTTCAGAGGGTCAAAACTCACACTACCGCAGCTTCAGAGGATCAAAACTCACACTACCGCAGCTTCAGAGGGTCAAAACTCACACTACCGGAGCCTCAGAGGGTCAGAACTCACACTACAGCAGTTTCAGAGGGTCAAAACTCACACTACCGGAGCCTCAGAGGGTCAGAACTCACACTACAGCAGCTTCAGAGGGTCAAAACTCACACTACAGCAGCTTCAGAGGATCAAAACTCACACTACCGCAGCTTCAGAGGATCAAAACTCACACTACCGCAGCTTCAGAGGATCAAAACTCACACTACCGCAGCTTCAGAGGGTCAAAACTCACACTACCGCAGCTTCAGAGGGTCAAAACTCACACTACCGCAGCTTCAGAGGGTCAAAACTCACACTACCGGAGCCTCAGAGGGTCAGAACTCACACTACCGCAGCTTCAGAGGATCAAAACTCACACTACCGGAGCCTCAGAGGGTCAGAACTCACACTACCGCAGCTTCAGAGGGTCAAAACTCACACTACAGCAGCCTCAGAGGGTCAAAACTCACACTACAGCAGCCTCAGAGGGTCAAAACTCACACTACAGAAGCTTCAGAGGGTCAAAACTGTGGGCGCTGTATGAGCTACACACGTCACAGAGCAGCCTTCACAAAGCTCATAAATGTTTTAACAGGAGTGGGGCCCCTCGGGACCACTTCAAGGGCCCCTTTAGGGGCCCCTTCTCACAGACCGGAAATCCATCTGAAAGACAGAGTGCTGTAAACACATGATCGAGACCTGTGTATGGTTCATGGAAAGAGATAACAGGGAACTCGGGTTTTTGTCCAGATTTAGGTCATGGTTGTAGCTGTAGGAAAGTCTTAGTCCTGGTCTTGGACTAGGTTTAATCTTGACATTGGTCTTGCTGTAGTCACCAAGTTAGTCTTGGTTTAATTAGAGATTTAGTTCTGGTCTTTGCCATAGGTTTAGTCCACCTTTGGTCCAGGGGTAAGTCCTGGTTTAATTCAGATTTAGGCCAAACTGAGATCTAGTTTCATTCCAGGTTTAGTCATAGTTTTGTCCTGGTCTTGGTCCAGTCTTGTCAATAGTCCTGCTCTATAGTCCCACATTTAGTTTAATCCTCGTTTGGACCTGGGTTAGTACTGGAACACAGCCCAGTTTAAACCTGATCTTAGTCCCGGTTTAGAACTACTTTTTTCCAGATTTTCTCCTGGTTTACCCTAGTTTTAGTCCAGATTCTGTCCTGGTTTAGTCCAAGATTAAGACCTGCTTTTGACCTGGTTAAGTCTCTTAAGTTTAACCTGGTTAAGTCCCTTACGTTTATTTCTGTGTGTTTTTCTTCAGTTAATTTTTTGTCCTTTGATTAGTCCGGGTTTAGTCCAGGTTTAATACATCTGAATCCAGGTTTAGTCCTGATTTAGTTTCTGAACAAGTCCGTTTAATGTGAGACATAAACAGTTGAATATTACCAGGACATGCCTCTCCTGAAATAGTTTTTAAATGACCTAACGTTACAACCCAAAAAGAACGGGTTTAAAACAGAAGACTTTAGAGTTGATAAGTTAAAACTGGTAGAAAAACTCTAGAAATAGCTAAAGAAGTTGCCATCTTGATCTTTAATGGAGCCGCTACAGCTGTGCAGCAAAGAAGGAGCATTAGCGCTGTACATTATCCTCAGGTTTTAAGCTAACCGGCGATTAACGGCTGAAATTTTTTACAAAAGTAGTCAAAAAGTGCAGATTACCGTTCTGTGGCCTCTCTTTTCTTCATGTAAACCAAATCCTTCAGTTTTTAACCGATGAACATCCACATTACTAAGTCTTTTGCGGTAACTTCTCTCGTTTTTGTCAGAAAAAGAAAACTACACAAACGCCGCTTCTCCTCCGAGCTCCTCCGCTGCCGCTGACACCGCTGCTTCGTTCAAGCCTTTACCCGCCAAACGGAGCTCGTCTTCGGCCACAAGTAGCGCGGAGAGGTGCCCCCGCTGCGAAGACGTCATGGTCGAAGCGGGGACATGGGGCCGTGGTGTGGGGCAAAAAGGGGCCGAGGTGAGAGGCAGGAAACCCGGGCTGACGTTGGAATGTACCGCCCTCCCCCTGGACTCCCCCCGAGCCAAGGAAAAGTTTAGAGAACGGGAAATCCCTCCTCCTTTCATTCCAGTCACACTTTGGTCCCAGGCTTTGCTGGTTTTAATGCGTTTTCTGTCTTTATCTATAAAACACTTCTGAATTGAGTTAACGTTTACTTTGGATTTGTATATTTTAAGTTTCCTCACTTTTTCGTTATTTTATTCATTACTTTAGTGATACTAAAGCCTAGAGGGGGGCAGGAGGGGCAACGGTCTCTGCCCTGGTGCCACCGACTTGAAAACGTGGGTCCCGTTAATTAAGCCGACAGCAATACATTTTCAATGGACGAATTAGCATTAGCCACAAAAAACGCAAATTGTGCAAAAACAAGATATTTTTGGTTAAATGACAAACGACAGACAACGTGACTTTAATGTTAGTGCAGAACATCAGCGTTTTTATTGGTACATGCACACATGGGGTGACCATGTGTCCCCATTTAATGGAGACTGTTCTGCTTTTTACACCCTGTCCCAGGTCCCAACAAATATCTGTAAAAACATTAAACTGTCCCAGTTTTGAACAAGCCACAGTAGACCTCAAATCATTTATCCCTAGACTTTCAGTAAATTCAACTTTCTTCATGTTTCATTGGGAATGTGTGCACCCGCTAGTGTTTTTAAAAGGTCATGGCTCTTTGGAGGGTTTGTGATTTAGTTTTATCACAAATACACCAGAACGATTATTTTTTTGTGTTCACTGTTGTCAGTTTCTGTGAGGAGTCTACATGTCCTTCCTGTGTTACTGTGGGTTCTCTCCAGGTACTCCGGTTCCTCCCTCCGCCCAAACAAACTTAAACACTTTTCCATAAACACTTCGCTTGGACACTAGATATTTGTTCGTTGATCAGAAACTAAGTGAAAGGAAAAACACAAATGGATGTTTTCTCAAATGAAAGAGACTAAATGTAAACTGATTAACTCAAGAAGCTGGATAAATAATTTTTAATGGTAAACTAATACGTGCTTGTTTACTCCGACACTGACTCATGGCAGATGTTTGAGGTCTGTCCAGAGGGTTGTGCTTCACTTCAGGATAAACTCATTCAACTTTATAACAAATCTAATATTCTCATCACTGTCTAACTTTCTTAAGTGTTACACAGAGACTTATTGTGGAAGTTGTAGTCTTCATTTGAAATCCACATTTATTTTGAAGCTAATTGATTCAGCAGAAAGGGTTTGACTCAAATAAGAATCAGGCTCAAAGAAAGAAACAGAGGAAGAAAGACAAAGAGGCTTTTGTGAGTCTGAGCCGTGCTCCGCTCTGCTGCCTTTACATGGTTTAAAAAGTGTGGGAAACCTGAGCTTTGACTAGAAAAGATTGGTTTTAATTCCATTCTTGGAACTGGTTTGATAAGCAGGTGTCAGTTTGCACCATGCTCTACTCTAAACACTCTAAAACCGGTTGAATGACGGCAGGTCTCACTTGATCCGTCAAGATATGACATTTTGAGATGAGTTCCCAAACATGGGGTCGGGAAACAGAAGTATTGTGAAAAGTTGTGATGGGTATTTAATGCTTTTAGGGTGCACTCACATTAGGCCCATGCACTTACACAGAAACAGTTACAGATGAAAAACTCCAACCTCATCATGATGTGCTTTAAAACGTCTGTAATGTGCAGAAATACAGCAAGTGATGTTTAACAAGTAAATAAAATAGAAGCACATTCATAAACAAGTATAAGATTAAGTAACTAAAAAAATGTTAGGTTTGTTTATTTGAAAGGGTTATGTACACATTACTTTTGTCATATCTAATCAAACGCTCAATTAAACGGCATTATAAAATATGTCCTGTATAAAGGGAAAACCTTTCACTCATGACTCTGGAAAACAATGTAAAATACTTTACTTTTTACATTTTACTGCACAGTTTAAATGATTGATTATAGACCTTCACCTATATTTAAAAAGGGCTCACTTTCCTCTTCCTCTTGAAGCAAACTGAAATACTCAAACGCAGTTATTAAGAGCAACAGCAATAAATATCAAAGACAAAGACTAGTGCAGGTCTTTAATAATAATCTCATCATGTCCAGTTGATTTACAGAACGTTCATAAGGAATTTAAATTCCAGACAAATGTAAGAAAACCAAATAAATGACCTTGGTCCATCAAAATAATATTTAATAATGCAATGTGTCAAAAGTATAATATATTTACAAATAACAGCAAAGGCGTGTAACCAACAGGAAGACGGACAGCTTGGATTGGTCACGTGACCTCCTGCAGCGGGTCAGATTATCACACGTTAGACCTGAAATGGATGATGTTTGGAACACTTTCATGATAATGGAACATTCATGTGGAGTTGAAAAATGTGCATGAACACCTAAAGTCGGAACAGTCGCCCGAGATTCCGTGTTGATGTCATTTGCATCATCGACACGACGAAGATATCAGTCATTTAGAAATATATTTCATACCAACGGTTTTACGTTAATAACATGACATGATAATATGACCTTATATTTGTCCTTATATAGTCTTATTTAGACTACAGCTTTGGAAAAATTAAGAGACCACTTAAAAATGATCAGTTTCTCTGGTTTTACCATTTAAAGGTGTTTGGGTAAAATTAACATTTTTGTTTTATTCTATAAACTACTGACAACATTTTTCCCAAATTCCAAATAAAAATATTGTAATTTAGAGCATTTATTTTCAAGAGGATAGTGATGACCACAGAAGTGTTTTTTAAATACTTTTTCTTCTTAAGAAGATGTGGTTCAGGTGATCACCTGTGTTGGGATTCAACAGACATTGGAATGGAATGGTTTCCAGACTTGTAGCTGATTGCTAGAAAGAATTGCAGTGGTCTCTTAATTTTTTCCAGAGCTTGTTATTTAGTGGTTTCAACATGTTATATTAAGTTTTTATGTTTTTAAATAGGCAAGCTTTTCTTGGACCGCTAATAACTGTTCCTTTGACTGGATTAGCTCATTTAAAACTAACACAAGCACGTTGTTGTCTCAGCCTCCGTCTCGTTCTGAATTTCTCCTGAACTGAAAGAACGACTTCCTAACGCGGATACTCTGAGTTACTGAGGACAGCATGAATGTTACCATGGCAATGCTCCAACATCTGTAAAATACTAGGATTCAAACACAAACAGATACTGCTGGACTGGGCAGACGACAGGATGAGGGCCAATCATCTCGCTGATACAGGTCTAATCTATCTCTACTTCAATGTCCACAGGGATGAGTTTCTGGACAAACAGGATGTCATCATTGTCGGGGTCCATCTCGCTACAGCCGTCCTCTGGCTCCTCTTTGCAGCAAGACTCTGAACTCTCAGGAAACTCAAAAGGCAATTCAAATACTTGTTTCATGTAGTCTCCCTTTCTGTCACATTTACGCACCATGTCTAGAACCTGCGACGCAATAGACCAAGCAAACTCCACCTTACGATGTTTCTGGGAGCTCAGGTCGAAGTTGTACTCCAGGATTTCGTACAGAGCCGGGACGTAGCGGTTGCATTTGCTCTTGATGTAGTGGTGCACCTCAAAAAGGGCACCTCGAGTCAGCAACTGCAAATCCAGCTTTTGTTTGGTTTCAGATTTTAAACACACATCGAGGTCCAATCCTATTCTCCGACAAACGTCATAGCTGCATGCATCCTTTTTCTGCAGAGTTAATCCGGCTGACTCTGCTTTAAAATGAGGAGTTTGAGTCTTTATTTTAGTGACCATTGCAAAATTTCTCATATTAACTACTTCATTTAACCATGCATTTCCTTTGATTGTTGAAAACACCTTTTTGATCATTACTTTTTGTGTTGAAAACCATCTGTTGATTGCCAGAAAGTCCGCTGTAGAACAATCCTCCAAATCAAGATCAAAATTGTGTTCGAGGACATCATGGATCAAATCACGGGCTTTGCTACACAATCTTCTTCCAAAACTGAGAATTTCAAACAATGCTCCATACGTCAGGACATTCAGGTCGAACTTTCTTTCCGACGGACGCTCTTCTAAAGACCAGAGGTTCAAGCCGATCTTCTCACAGTAGGGAAACTCTCCGCTTGTCGAGTCGGTCGGTTTGGCGGATGAATCCAGGTTTTTCTCCTCTTCACTTTGAAAATCTCCCGTCACATCCACCATGTTGTATCCTTCGGGGAAAGGAATAGATGTGCTGAGAAACTTCTCATTATTTATTTGATTCAGGACAAGTTTTTCTTTCATAATAAGGTAAAAGAAGAAATTGCGCTCGTGTATCTCATCATGAAAAGAGAGGTTGAAGTTATTCTCCATAATATTCGACAGGAAAGAGCTAAGGCTTCTTGATAAATTAACTGCAAATCTATTCACTTCGTACATGGTGTGATTGGTCAATAAATTTAAATCCAGATTTTGTTTCCTTCCCGAGCCCACGTTGAAGTCTAAACCGATTTCTCTGCAGCGGAAAAACAAGTCACTCACTTTTCCAGACTTGTTAAGAATTTCTTTAATGCGGTCGGAACGTCTCGTCCACTCTTTCTGTTTTAGAGTTTTACGACTTATTTCCAAATCCACATCTTCAGAGAAAAGTTTAGAGACGGACAGCTCACCGGTCTTTCTTGGACGGCGGAAATACAGCACGTTTCTATTTGGCGGTAGAATAGGTATGAACTCTTCTTCTTGTTTCTGTCTCAACAACACCGGCTCTGGGAAAACGGTTTCAACGTCAACCAAACCATCTTCACTCTTTACATTTTCCGTCTCAGGATGTGTCGCTAAATCCGATTCAAATTCAACCGGGCACATATACGACGTTTCTGCATCCTCCCAGAGAAAATCCGTATTTAAATGGTTCATAGTGGACCTCCTCTTCCTCGGTAAATGTTCTCCCTCCTCCACCTCAGGAGCCTTTTTCTTTTCGGTCTTTCTTCTTGTGGCTCTGATCATAAACTGAAATGGTTCGTTTCTGTAAGCCTCCCTGAGCTCACAAGTTGCTAAGCTTACTTTCTTTTCCAAGACTTTACTAATTTGCATATTTAAGTACACAGGGTCATACACGTCGCCAAAGTTGTGTGTGATCAGTTCTCGAACGATCGGAAGGTAAGCACCACGCAGGAATTTGGCAAAGTCAAGCATTTCTAACACCACTCCGATGGTTAGGAGACCTGTGTCAAATTTCTGCGCCGGTGCATTCTCAGGTCGAAGAACTACAGCAAACCCATGCTTTTTACACAACGGGTATTCGTCCATCGTGAGCTGAACTGTTCGTCCAAAACTCTTCTTTATAAAGACCGGACTCCCTTTGGTTAGGTTTGTTTGTTGAATCGCTGAAGACGGTGCTAGATGTTTAAAGTTTCCACGTTTTGGGTTAGTTGATGTCTCTCCTGAAACTGTGTCGGGCAGTGGAAAAACATCATTTAATCTTGGATAAAACTGAAGCGGCCGAGTTTTACTTTGTTCCTTCAAATGCTTGGCTGTACTGTGAATCCTGTTTACAAAGTTATAGCATTGTGAACTTTCCGAGCCAAGATCAAAGTTAAAGTCTAAAATTTCAAAGAAGAAATAAATTTCAGCCTTAGTCACTGTTTTGGCGAAGTCAGACAGGTCCATTATTGCACCGTTGGTCAAACGAGTCACGTCGATCTTCTCTTTTCTCTCAAAAGCAGGGTTGAACTCAACACCAAGCTCAACCGCGGACGAGAACGGGACTGGATTCTTACAGTTCCGAAACGCCCGAAGGACGCGGCGCTGCCAGACGTAGTTGTTGTCAATGTAGTCCATGACAACGTCCACAACAAACGCTTTCAGAAGGAAAATGAGCAAATCCAAGCAAAAAAAAAAAAAGAAGAATGATTCAATTCACTTCTGCAAATTAATCTCAGGCCATGTCGACTTTCGAGGCACTATTCTGGTCTCAACAGACGAGGTCTTGAACTTGAGCCAAACTTATGTTCTGACGAGGAAGTCCCTCTGCACAGTTCCAGCCGTTTGCCTCAACTGGACTTGAGTCTGTGAAAAGAAAGAAAACAAGTCTGTTACCAGCTCTGACCTTTACAAACTGAATAAACATAACCACATGAACATTTTAGTAGAACGAGTCTGTTTTATAAACAGCTGCATATTCAACAACAGGCACGGTTTAATTTGTAGATGTTCAAATGATAAGATTATACTAAATTTTGTATAAAAAGGAAAACAAAGTGCATTCATAGAGCCGGCTGTTAACATATTTTGGAAATTTTATGATTTAATATGAAAGCATTCACTCAGGATTGATACTAAAGTGCCTCAAAATCAGGGGCCACCCAGACGTCTGTAGAGCTCCGGGAGATGACGTCACACAAACTGTCTTCAGGCTCCACATCTGTCCATGAACATGTCCCACTAACACCCCCTGCCTGTGCTGCTAACAGAGAGTGATTTCTACAGATTATGTTTAATATACAGGCCACACAAGAGAACGTCCTGCTGCTTCAGTGTTAATGTTTGTGTGATGGGTTTAGACTCCGGGAAACATTTGATTAAGTTTACCTCAATAACTCTGGAATTAAAGAGCTTCATGAAGATTGAAGTCACGTGACGTCCAGGTTTTTAACAATGAGGACTTGTAAACTGACAATGACAAGCCTATTTTCATTTATCTCTTTTTTTTTGTCAGTATGTGTTGTTACTCACTTTTGCTTCATGGGGCAGTGTTGTGTAGCTCAAAGAGTCCCATACACAACTTCTTTTTTAGTTAATCGTCTGTAAAAATGGGGCTTTCTTAGAGCTTTTTATTGATTTGAGTAAAAGTTTGAGTATAAAGTGTATAATGTTGAGTGAAATTTCCTTTTTAACCACTTTATCCTCACTAGGGTCAATGCCTACACTGTTCATCTACTACGTTTTTGTTTGTTTGAAATCCTCATGCTTTTATTGCATCAGGTGAACTTCAGTTTCGTGTTTAATCTTTCCTCCTGATACAACTGTGTGTTATCGATCTACACAGAATCCGTTATCATCTTCATTATTTCACAGAAAGAGTGCGCTGCAGGAGGTGTGTTGTACCTGAAGAACACTTTGAGGGGTTTACACTGGACACGGACACAGCACAGAGCTAGTGTTACTCTGGGAAAGAAAGTAGCCTCGGCACAAAAATAAATAAACGAGTACGTACCTTGTAAAAACGGGAAAAGTGTTGATCAAAATATAAAGTGTAGTTTATGTTGAAATGTTTAATTGTGTGGCATCGTTAAAGCCCCCACCGCCAACAGCACATGCGCTGTTTGCTCCTGAAGCATTAACCCCAGCACTTCTTCTTCTGTGTTTAAGGACGGGTACAAACTCAACTGGCGCATTACCGCCACCGTGTGGTCGTGAATGACAGTAAACTTAAAGACTGTGACTATTTGATAAATAAATAAATCTAAATATCTGTAGCTACTCTTGTTTCAAGTTGGTAAAACGATGATTAAAGCTGTTTCTGTCCTGACCGCGGAGAGTTAACTTATCTTTTCCCGCTTTTCCCGCCAAATCTAAAGAAAACCTGTTCAAATCCATCTAAAACATGTTCAAATCCAGCTAAATCCTGTTCAAATCATCTAAAACATGTTCAAATCCAGCTAAAACCTGTTCAAATCATCTAAAACATGTTCAAATCCAGCTAAACCCTGTTCAGATCCAGCTAAAACCTGTTCAAATCCATCTTTAACATGTTCAAATCCAGCTAAACCCTGTTCAGATCCAGCTAAAACCTGTTCAAATCCAGCTAAAACCTGTTCAAATCCATCTAACACATGTTCAACTTCGATGTAAAAAGGGGGAATTAATACACCTTTGATGTAAAAATAAACAAAGACACCGCTCACTCTGAAAAGAATCAACCCTTTATTTTTGTTGAAAGATGCTCATTTTCAGATTAATTCATTGTTTTGAATCAGACGATCATGGGTTCTTCAACAGGTGCGACAGGCTCCTGATACTCGCGATAAGGAATGTCCTGTTTGTACTCCTCCAGCATTTCTTCAAACCACTTGAGGCTGTTGTATAAAAGAGGAACAGAATACAAATGTATGCAGTCTTTGAAGCCTTGTTATTTGTGAGAAAAGCACTCACCGCATTTCAAACCCTTTGTCGACTTTCGGTGGATCTTCTTCAGAGAAAACTTTAAAAACAAACAAAGTCATTATTTTAAACCACTGAGACTTAAACAGTGATGTCTTTTTAAAGAAGTGAACAGTAGTTACCTGAAGCCACAAACACAAGGGCCAGCACTGAAACAAACAAAGAGAACTACTGTCAAGATTTATATATGTTTTGCCAAGGACTACACTGCCCCCTAACGACACAGTGCAGGAACTACAGGAAAACTGAACAGAAAAAAAGTGTTTAGAGTTTGTCCTAGAAATAAATTTAACCCAAAGAAAAAACTCTGCAGCCCATAAAGGACCAGAGGAACTAGTCTACCATAGTCCGGTCTAAGCCTCGGTCTGAGTAAGTCTCTGGTGCAGATACTCACAGGTCAACGCGGTGAACTTGAGAGAAACCATTTCTGTGTTTTGGAGAAACTGCAGAAGAAGAAGAAGAAGAAGTGAAGACGAGCCTGGTTCAGTGGCTTTTATTTTTCAGTGAATGAGGCTGGGGTCAGTCTTTAGGCTCTGTTTGAATAAAGACTGGTTTATTATTAACATGTATCTGGCAACAATCGAACTGTCGACTGAGCAGCGGCCAGCTTAGGTATAACTCGATTCATCCAGAGGTCATTCAAACGTTACATTATTGAAGACTGAATTTAAAATGAAATGGTTACACTTGGGCTCTCTCATTTTACCCTTTCTTACCGTCCTGTGGAAGCCAGGTGCCCTCTCACAGCAGTTTCAGGAAAAAAGGATGAACTACCTGCCGATCCAGTCCCGATTTTGACGGCTGTAGTGGTGGCAGTTCTCTGGGAGGTGGAAGAAAAAGTGAAGGCAGCACAAGATCCCGGTCCGAGTTCAGAGAGGAGGTTGTTTGTTCCTGACCCCCTACACTCTGTTGTTCTTCAGTGGGCCCATTTGACATGTCACCCTGGTGTTTGTCGAACTGCCTGTCCCACACCGCCCATGGTCGCACATTGGTATGGATTCTTCCAGAATCCGCAACTCAGTTATTCTCACTGTGGTCGACCGGTTCTCCAAGCTGGCCCACTTTGTCCTACTTCCAAAGCTGCCTTATGCCAGAGAACCGGCTGAGATCACTTTTTCCGCCTCCATGGACTTCCCTCTGTTCGGCTCACTCTCATCACAGAACCCCTCCAGCTATTGAGGAGTACGTTCATAATACCCTCATCCCGCACAGCCACGGGTCTCTCCTAGTTTCATGGACCAGCCACTCCTTTTCCCGACCCCAGACATGGAGTCCAGTGTTCCCTTCCGTCAGAGGAGACCTGGACACGGGCTCTGTCCGCTCTACTTGGCTGCTAACCAACGCCGCACTCAGGCACCAAAATATTGCCCAGAATATTGAAGTTGAAACCTGCCCAGAGAAGTTTTCTGATTTTTGCCTCCACCTGGATCATCGATGGATGTCCTGCTTACACTGTCCAGCCACTCCTGAAGTCCAGACGTCACGGACCAGAGGAGCGGTCTTGGGACCCTCAATGTTTTGTCCTGGACCGCAACACATCTCTGATTTTCAAGCCTCGCACTCTCACCAACCTGGTGGGATGTCCGGTGCCGTCCCTTGGGGGAGGGGGGTTCTGTGGAAGGTTGTGGGCGGCAGTAGCTCAGTGGGTAGAGTCTTTCAACCGGAAGGTAGGCGGTTCGATTCCCACTCTCCCCACAGTTCATACTGTCGTTGTGTCCTTGGGCAAGACGCTTAACCCACCTTGCCTCCAGTGACTGTAACACTGGTGATGTAATGTAAGTCGCTTTGGATAAAAGCGTCTGCTAAATGAATAAATGTAAATGTAAATGTAGGTTCCACTCCAGTTGACTCCTTGACACCTTCATTAGCCACACCTACCTGCACACCTGAGACTCATCAAATTATCTGACTGCCCTGCGTTTAAGCAGTCACACCTTGGCCAGTCAGATTGTCCTTGGCCCATGCACGACTTTCCAGCTCAACAACCTGTTCCAGACACGGTCCTGGTGCCTCCTGCTACAACCAAGGCACTGGTCTTAGCCCTGTTCCTGCTCCAGCTCAGATACGGTCAGGCTCCAGGCAGAGAAACTTCAATGGGGTCAGAAAGGGGACTAAGGAGAAAGAACACAAAAAACTGGGATGTTTTTAAAACCAACTTTGGATGAGACCAGCTCTGGTTAAAGAAAAAATACATTGTTTTTATATTTATAATGGCTCTGATTTCTGTGTAATCCAGATTGATCAGATGTGTGTCACATGTTTGTGCAGAGTTCAGGTGACTGAAAATAAAAAATTGTTTTGTTGGCAGTGAATTAAAAACCCAACATAGTCTCTCAGTTTTGAGCGACGTGTCAAACACAGAAAAAGTGTTGTTCAAAACACTGTATAATGTTCTGAGAATGTGTGTGTTTAGTTGTGCCTCTGAGATGACCTTTTGCTCATTGAGTTTGGACTTTAGAGTCTCTAAGCAAAGACAAAACTGTAACCACAATTTGTGACAGTATCAATGAAAATGAGTTTTTACATTTTGCTGAGGTTCAGCTAAAACAAACTCCTCACATTTTAGTAACTGGACAAAGCGGTAGAAAATGAAAAAAAAACAAAAACCCTATGTTCTAGGTTTTCACAGTCTCTGATAGCAGCCCTGTCTGTGCCACTTGTTACAGATCGATCCCGTGCCTTCTTAATAAAAAAAACTAAAACCTCAACTATATTTTGTGTTAATAATTGGCAGCAAAACGTATTTAACAGTTTTGGGATTTACGGTAGATTAAGACAAAATTATGTTTCCGCCCGGTTTCGAACCGGGGACCTTTCGCGTGTGAGGCGAACGTGATAACCACTACACTACGGAAACCTGTGAGAATGGTGTGGTGTAAATCTGTAAAGAATGTTGCAGAGACGACAGCCATGATCCATCTACTCCATGGTGCTCTTCCCTGAGAAGCTTCTTAACTGTGTTAATTGTGTTTCCAACAGTGAGCTACGGTCACAAGAAAACTCTCATTGAATTGAGAGAAAAAAAACAGTTTTCCCAAATAAAGCCTGTCTTGTTGTAACAAACAAATCACATATTCCCGGAAAATTTTGTGATAAAAGTTAATGTAAAAAAAACACACACAACACGCCTAAAAGTCAGTTTCTCCAAAACGCTGAAATTGTGTAGTTCCATTTTGTGCCCGGCAGGGGGACGCGTTATCTTCAGACCGTCATTAAAGCTTTCCTCAGACAGCGCCACTTCACCATGGACCTGGTGTTGTGGTTGAATACGGCATTGCACCAGCCGCGCCCTGTATTCATCCTCGTTAGTATAGTGGTGAGTATCCCCGCCTGTCACGCGGGAGACCGGGGTTCGATTCCCCGACGGGGAGGAAACTATTCTTTTTCTTTCTCAAGTATTTTTCCCAAACGTAAGTAACACATGAGACAGATTATTGATCCCGAAGAAAATTCAACTTTCTTTTTTTTTTTTTGTGATTTTTGTGATTTTGTTAGTAGCCTATATTAAAGGGAGTCAGATAAAAATATGCATTGATTAATTAATTAATAGTATTTTATTATAATGTACATAATGCAAAGAGATCAAGATGAAAATAAAATTAAAATAAATAACAAACACAAATGACACATAAGAAAACTTAACCACCTTCTTTTGTTTTTCTTCCAAGGTTAGGTTTGTTGCTGCAACACTCCCAAACCATTTGAAAAATCGTTCCTGGAGCAGAGAGTGCAAACGGGGAGTTGAAGTACTTTTATTAAATTTTAGGGTTAAATGAAGTTCTATGTATGAAATCATAATGAATTATTTGATTGTTCCCCCTTTTATTTAAATTTATAATGTAAAAAAAAAACGTTGCAGGAGAAGCATGAGATCAGTGACAGAAAAATAACTTTAGTGAAATGAAACTTGCTCGAGGCTGAGATACAGGAAAGCACTGAGAGGAAGTGAACACGGTGGCACTGCGCTGTAATAACCGCAAAATAAAACTGGACCCAGCCTCACCGGGGTTTGTTTAGAGTCAGCTTTTCAACTCTTTCCACTCACAAATAAGGCTTTTTATTTATTATAGTGAACAGAAGCAACAAATAAAGAATAAAAGTCTGGTTTAAGGTTAAAATGGAGCGGATTTAATCATTTAAACCAAGGACTAAACTTGGTTGTGTTCACTGTCGTCATGACAACGAGGGGCGTGTCTCCTGTAGACGGTGTTTACTGTGGAGCATGTGTCTCTGCAGAGGCTCTCTTTACAGCTGAACTGGAGAAATACAATAATCATGTTATTAATAACAGAGTTAATACAAACATGTTTTAAATCATTATAACACTCTTTAGGAAACGGTCAGCTTCACAGGAGGCTTCTGTCGCAGAGCAGCAAGAAAAATAGAGCCATACAAAACAGAAACAACTTAATGTGATTTTAAATCCGACCGTTCTCTCTTCTTTATGAGTCTGTGACTGCATTTGGTCTAAATTCTCTCCAAACTCTCAAAGACGCTGTTAGAATCCAGACCAAAGCCTCCTTAAACCAAGGGCTATGGGAGCACTCACTCAAAAAGAAAAAAAAGGATCATTTTAATAGTAGCTTACTGTTTTCCACTGAAAAACGGTAAGATACGGTAAATGGGAGTGAGTTTTGAATCAGCGGAAAGGTTAATATTGGAACAGATAAGCTTTAAACATCCCATCAACAATAAATCATGCATTTAAAGTTATTGGAACTCATTCAACCAACAAACCACAAAGCAAAAGGGAACAATCAGTGCTATTCCAATGAAAAGGGCAAAGGATTGTTGTGACAAAAGTGTGATTAAATTGAGAAATGCATTAGTCACTTAAATATAGCTTTAACGTTTGTGGAAGTGAAAACTGAAGGAGTTTAAGGTCAGCTCTACTCTTCACTTTGATGCAGACATGATTTATTTTTTCAAACACACAACCCATGGGCCAAAACCGTCCCGGCACAGAGTACACACCGGCCCGTGTCAAAGTGTGAAAGTGTGGTAATTAGAAGAGGGAAGTGTCTGTTTTTGATCCGATAATGAGCCGTGATGAAGCAGTGAAGGTTAAACACGTTACTGCAGCAAAAGAGTATTTCCATCAAAGTCTTATTGTGAGGGTGAGTTTGTGAAAACATATATTTCTGTTGCGTTTGATGAGAGCACTGACACAATAACGTACTTGTACTTCTTTGCAGTAAAACAAAGACAACATTTATAGGTTATTCTTTTACTTCTCCGGCCGGGCCCTGAGTGAGTTTGACCCAGAGTTAGACTGAAGCAGCAGGTGAAAGAAGAACTGACTTTATAGATTTAAATGAGAATGTCCAACACAAACTGGAAGCATTGTCCAATCACAGCTCACGTCAGGAAAAAGGAGCGCTCCCATTGGTCGATGCTGATGACAATAAGGACGTATATAAATATTGTCTTTAATTACACAATGTTTAGAGAAAAGGAGATAACTGTTGTTCTGAAGGTTCAGTTTGGTGTTACTTTTATAAAAAAAGCAGCAGAGGTCTCCTGCTGTTGTTGGGAGAGAATGGAGAGCAGCAGAGGAAACGCTGAGGTAGAGGACCTTTAAATGCTCTCTGAGTGAGTTTTCAGTCCAAAAGGAGGAGCCTGAGCTAGAAACCTGCCTCTAAAAGTCTCTGAGTCTCAGGCTGTGTTCACTTGTGTTCAGAGGCTCACAGAGTCACAATGAGGAGCTTCTACTGCTGCCTGCTCACTCTGCTGTCAGGTACGGAACCAGACTGGACCAGACTGGACCAGACTGGACCAGGACTAGACCAGGACTGGACCAGAACAGGACCAGGACTAGACCAGACCTGGACCAAAACTGGACCAGAACTGGACCAGGACTAGACCAGACCTGGACCCGAACAGGACCAGAACTGACCAGGACTGGACCAAACTCCACCAGGACTGGACCAGAACTAGACCAGGACTAGACCAGAACTGGACCAGAACTGGACCAGAACTGGACCAAAACTGGACCAGAACTGGACCAGGACTTGCCACAAAACTTGATACTTATTCTCAGTAAAATCTTTAAAATCTTTAAAATCTTTAAAATCTTTACCAAATACAACTCATGTTTGAGCCTCAGTAAAAAAAAATTGACTCATATTAAAAAAAATAACTTTTCCAAAAATTCTCAAACTGAATGAAGCCTTTTGCTGTTGAGGTATTTTATTTGTTTATGTGCAGGATGTGGCAGCTCCATCCTCTTCTTGAATGAAACAGAAATGGACTGTGGTTTAAATTATTTATGACTTGTGTGTTTGCCTTTGATCGGTCGTATGCACTGCTGAGCCAAAGGGAAAATGCAACTTTGATGGACAAGAAAGTTCAATTCTTTTCTAATTCTATTCAGGGCATATTACTTTGTCCAGGGAATCAGAAAAGTGACGTCAACCACAAGCAGTCGGTCCTTTAGACTGTTTCCACCTGCACTTTCTTATTTCTCTGGACAAAATCTGACAATCTGTAAAAAGTAAATTAAAACAAAATGCAACAATTTGTAAATCTCATACGTTTAATTTGCAGTAGATCTTCCCAACCTTTTCAGAATTGGGTTTGTATTTAGGTTCATTTGTGTTTGTGTCGATCAGAGACAGTGGCTCTGAGGAAAAGACAGGAGGACGAGCTGGAGATGTTGTCTTTGTGAGAGACAAGGACAGGATCAGGAGTCGATCAGACGAACTGCTCAGGTCAGAGGTTATTGAGATGGACGTGTTCAGGACACAGCTTTACTTTTATCCACAGTCTGTCCATGAAGCTGGTTTATCTGAAAAACGTGGAGTAATGTGGTGTGTGCAGTTCAGTGAAGAGTGCAGTAACAGTTGTTGGTGAAACAAAACAACAGCTTCCTCTTTGAACAGATGAGATGGCCCCAGACTCATGTTGCCCAGTGTTTATAACAGTGTTTAAAACAGTGTTTATAACAGTGTTTATAACAGTGTTTATAACAGTGTTTAAAACAGTGTTTATAACAGTGTTTATAACAGTGTTTATAACAGTGTTTATAACAGTGTTTAAAACAGTGTTTATAACAGTGTTTAAAACAGTGTTTATAACAGTGTTTATAACAGTGTTTAAAACAGTGTTTATAACAGTGTTTAAAACAGTGTTTATAACAGTGTTTATAACAGTGTTTATAACAGTGTTTAAAACAGGGTTTATAACAGTGTTTATAACAGTGTTTATAACAGTGTTTATAATAGTGTTTATAACAGTGTTTATAATAGTGTTTATAACAGTGTTTATAACAGTGTTTATAACAGTGTTTATAACAGTGTTTATGACAGTGTTTATGACAGTGTTCTGAAACCTAAAACAGAACAGTTTGACACCTGAATGCGAGGTGTCAAACTGTTCTGTCAAATCAATCAAAAAAGATGGCACTTTCAGAGCCATCTTTTTTCTTTTTTCTTTTTTGACTGAATCAACAAACGTCAGCTCGTCTTCTCCTGCTGCTCTTTTCCAACTTCTGCTTCCCTTTTCTTCTCTTGACATGAAGTTCTTGTTGGATATGAGCCGTGGTCGATAAACCAGGTGGTATTTGACTGACAAGTGTAAAGAACCAATCACAAAGAATACAAAGGCTCTATTAAATCTTCTGATTGGCCAGAGGCGTAGTTCTCTGACTCCGAGACCCTCGACCAGGCACATTAACACTTAGATCTTATTAGTTTAATCACATTAACACTTAGGTCTTATTAGTTTAATAACATTAACACTTAGGTCTTATTAGTTTAATCACATTAACACTTAGATCGTATAAGTTTAATAACATTAACACTTAGGTCTTATTAGTTTAATCACATTAACACTTAGGTCTTATTAGTTTAATCACATTAACACTTAGGTCTTATTAGTTTAATCACATTAACACTTAGGTCTTATTAGTTTAATCACATTAACACTTAGGTCTTATTAGTTTAATCACATTAACACTTAGGTCTTATTAGTTTAATCACATTAACACTTAGATCGTATTAGTTTAATAACATTAACACTTAGGTCTTATTAGTTTAATCACATTAACACTTAGATCGTATTAGTTTAATAACATTAACACTTAGGTCTTATTAGTTTAATCACATTAACACTTAGGTCTTATTAGTTTAATCACATTAACACTTAGATCGTATAAGTTTAATAACATTAACACTTAGGTCTTATTAGTTTAATCACATTAACACTTAGATCAGAACCTAACCAGAGACTAACCCAGGTCTGCTCTCTTGTGTTTCAGTGAGTAATGCAGCGGGGATCGTTGTGGAAACTGGTCAAAACGTCACTCTAAACTGTACATATTCGTACAACGATCCTCTAAAGAGCTGCTGGAGCCGTGGAGAGCTGCCTGGAACAGGAATGTGTGGCTCAAACATGATCATCTCATCAGACGGAACAACAGTGACAGAAAGACGTGGTGTTTCTGGGAAATATGCGCTAACGGGACGTCTGGACCGAGGGGACGTGTCTTTGACCATAATGGACGTGACGACAGACGATGAGGGGACGTATGGTTGTAGAGTGGACATCCCAGGCTGGTTCAACGACAAGAAACATCACTTCAAGTTAAAAATTCAAAAAGGTAAGAAGTGTCAAAGTCTTCTTAAACCGAGACTAGACCAGAACTAAAATATCTTTTAAAATATACATGTTTCTGTTTCCTTTAAACAGCTGCAATAAAACAAAAACAAAACAAAGACTTTATTTATTTATTTATTTCTGAATGTTTCAGCTGCAGAACCAACCTCAGAAAGTCCTCCCACCAGCCCAGGTAACATGTGACCACAGACCAGACCAGACCAGACCAGGACCAGACCAGACCAGACCAGGACCAGACCAGACCAGACCAGACCAGGACTGGACCAGGACTAGACCAGGACTAGACCAGGACTGGACCAGGACTGGACCAGGACTAGACCAGGACTAGACCAGGACTGGACCAGGACTGGACCAGACCAGGACTAGACCAGACCAGACCAGGACCAGACCAGACCAGACCAGACCAGACAGACCAGACCAGACCAGGACCAGACCAGGACTGGACCAGGACTAGACCAGGACTAGACCAGGACTGGACCAGGACTGGACCAGGACTAGACCAGGACTAGACCAGGACTGGACCAGGACTAGACTAGGACTAGACCAGGACTAAACCAGGTCTAAACCAGGACTAAACCAGATCTAGACCAGGAATAAACCAGGTCTAAACCAGGACTAGACCAGGACTAGACCAGGACTACACCAGGTCTTAACCAGGACTAAACCAGGTCTAAACCAGGACTAGACCAGGACTAGACCAGGACTAAACCAGGTCTAAACCAGGACTAGACCAGGACTAGACCAGGACTAGACCAGGACTAAACCAGGTCTAAACCAGGACTAGACTAGGACTAGACCAGGACTAAACCAGGTCTAAACCAGGACTAGACCAGGACTAGACCAGGTCTAAACCAGGACTAAACCAGGACTAGACCAGATCTAAACCAGGTCTAAACCAGGACTAAACCAGGTCTAAACCAGGACTAGACCAGGACTAGATCAGGTCTAAACCAGGACTAAACCAGGTCTAAACCAGGACTAGACCAGGACTAAACCAGGTCTAAACCAGGACTAGACCAGGACTAGACCAGGACTAGACCAGGTCTAAACCAGGACCAAACCAGGACTAGACCAGGTCTAAACCAGATCTAAACCAGGACTAAACCAGGTCTAAACCAGGACTAGACCAGGACAGGAAACATTTAGTGTAATTATAAAATAAAAAGAATAATGTGAACGTGACCTGGACTTGACCAAGACTAGACCAGGACTAAACCAGGACTAAACCAGGACTAAACCAGGTCTAAACCAGGACTAAACCAGGTCTAAACCAGGACTAAACCAGGACCAAACCAGGACTAAACAAGGACCAAACCAGGACTAAACCAGATCTAGACCAGGACAGGAAACATTTAGTGTAATTATAAAATAAAAAGAATAATGTGAACGTGACCTGGACTTGACCCTAAAACAAACCTTCTGTTTCCTGTTCCTCAGATCACATGACGAGCACTGATCACATGACGAGCACAGATCACATGACGAGCACAGATCACATGATGAGCACAGATCACATGACTCCCGCAGTGAGCCAGGAGGCTGAGGTGACACTTTACCCAGACCTAACCCAGGACTAGACCCAGGACTAAACCCACTCCAGAACCAAGACTATACAGGACTAAAGCTAGGCGTAAACAAGGACTAGCCTAGACCTAAACCCAGACCAAATCAGATTTAAAACATGGACTAAACCAGGAGGAAATCTAAGCCCAAAGAAGACCAGAGCTCAGACATTGATTAAACCCTAACTGTAAAAGGACTAGTCCAAGACTAGACTGGACAAAACCAGGATTAAACTGTAACTAGATCCAAGACCACAGTCAAGTCTAAGCTTAGGACTAAACATGGACTAAACCTAGGACTGACTCAAGACTTAGGATCCAGGATTAAACTAAGAATCAAACCAGTGTTCTTTTTTTTTCTCAGGACAAGACCAAGTGGATCGTGGCTCTTCTCAGTGTCCTCTTCATTGTCCTCACAGCCACAGTGCTCCTCATCTTCAGTAAGTCCAGACTAAACCAGGTCTAAACCAGGACTAAACTGGGACTAAACCAGGACTAAACCAGGACTAAACCAGGACTAAACCAGGTCTAAACCGGGACTAAACCGGGACTAAACCAGGACTAAACCAGGACTAAACCAGGACTAAACCAGGACTAAACCAGGACTAAACCAGGACTAAACCGGGTCTAAACCGGGACTAAACCGGGACTAAACCGGGTCTAAACCGGGACTAAACCAGGACTAAACCAGGACTAAACCGGGACTAAACCGGGTCTAAACCGGGACTAAACCGGGACTAAACTGGGACTAAACCAGGACTAAACCAGGACTAAACCAGGACTAAACCAGGTCTACACCAGGTCTAGACCAGGACTAAACCAGGACTAAACCAGGACTAAACCGGGACTAAACCGGGTCTAAACCGGGACTAAACTGGGACTAAACCGGGACTAAACCGGGTCTAAACCGGGACTAAACCGGGTCTAAACCGGGACTAAACCAGGACTAAACCAGGACTAAACCAGGTCTAAACCAGGACTAAACCAGGACTAAACCAGGACTAAACCTGGACTAAACCAGGACTAAACCAGGACTAAACCAGGTCTACACCAGGTCTAGACCAGGACTAAACCAGGACTAAACCAGGACTACACCAGGTCTAGACCAGGACTAAACCAGGACTAAACCAGGTCTAAACTAGGTCTAAACCGGCACTAAACTGGGTCTAAACCGGGACTAAACCAGGACTAAACCAGGACTAAACTAGGTCTAAACCGGGTCTAAACCAGGACTAAACCAGGACTAAATCAGGACTAAACTAGGTCTAAACCGGGTCTAAACCAGGACTAAACCAGGACTAAACTGGGTCTAAACCGGGTCTAAACCAGGACTAAACCAGGACTAAACCAGGACTAAACTGGGTCTAAACCGGGTCTAAACCAGGACTAAACCAGGTCTAAACCGGGACTAAACTGGGACTAAACCAGGACTAAACCAGGTCTAAACCAGGACTAAACCAGGACTAAACCAGGACTAAACCTGGACTAAACCAGGACTAAACCAGGACTAAACCAGGACTAAACCGGGACTAAACCGGGTCTAAACTGGAACTAAACCAGGACTAAACCAGGTCTACCCCAGGTCTAAACCAGGTCTAAACCGGGACTAAACCAGGACTAAACCAGGACTAAACTAGGTCTAAACCGGGTCTAAACCAGGACTAAACCAGGACTAAACCAGGACTAAACTAGGTCTAAACCGGGTCTAAACCAGGACTAAACCAGGACTAAACTGGGTCTAAACCGGGTCTAAACCAGGACTAAACCAGGACTAAACCAGGACTAAACTGGGTCTAAACCGGGTCTAAACCAGGACTAAACCAGGACTAAACCAGGTCTAAACCGGGACTAAACTGGGACTAAACCAGGACTAAACCAGGTCTAAACCAGGACTAAACCAGGACTAAACCAGGACTAAACCTGGACTAAACCAGGACTAAACCAGGACTAAACCAGGACTAAACCGGGACTAAACCGGGTCTAAACTGGAACTAAACCAGGACTAAACCAGGTCTACCCCAGGTCTAAACCAGGTCTAAACCAGGTCTAAACCAGGACTAAACATTTTTACAGATGTATATATATATATATTTATATATATATATAAATATAAATATAAAACTAAGTTCAGTCCAAACCTGAAAGACTTTGACGTGTGTTTTTGTTTCTCAGTGAGAAAATGGAACCTCTCTAAGAAAATGTGTCACAAGAAACTGTGAAACCGCTCCTGAACAAGAGCGACGCAAAACGGTAAAAAACTGTGATGGGAAACTGCTGAGTCGTCTGCATGAGTCAGCACTTTGACATTTAGTGTTTTTTTAAGAGTCTTCACAGTGACCACCTTTTCCATTTCAGAGTCATATCCACTCTTTTTCAGCCCCTTACAGCTACAGCTGTGGGACGTTTAATAAATCCTGTTTGAACAACATCTGATGGACCTGAATGTTTCAGTCGACATGTTAGCATTAGCCACAAAAAATAAAACTGCAAAAACAAGAAGATTTTGGTAAATGTCACAGACTCCATGTGTTTAATGTGAGTGCCTCGAGAAAAAAAATATTAGTAATTTTATAGTGTTTTCACAGATATCCCACGAGACACAGGGGGCTTAAAGACTTTTTCGGCAAAAACGGGTCACCCTTTGTTCTAAGTTTGTTGTTTATTAGCATATAGCGCTTCATGAGCTAAAGGCTACATGCTTAAAGTCAGTGAACACGTGTTACACCGGACAGACGTGTTTGGATAGATCTGTGTGTGCTGTTAGTGAGAGGGTAGAAGAAGTTCTCCAAAGTGGGGCATTTTTTCTTTGTTTTATATCAACGAGAAACCAAAAATAGATTTGGGGATTTGAACTTTGGAGGTAAACCAAAAAAAAAAAAAAAACCTTTCAGAGCAGAAGTTCTGTTACAGACGCACACATTTTCAGTGAAGGGTTAAACGTCCGTAGAGGTTTATTGCAGACAGTGATCGTTGAAACAGGTCCAGGAACAGGTCTGAGGTCCAGAAAATGTCCATTTGATGTGTACGGCAAAATCTGAATTAGCAATAAAACCAAAAGACACAACGTCCTGAAGCCAGTGTAAGTCTAGAGAAAATGCTGGTTTATCAACTGTACGCAGTTTTGAGTGTCTTACTTTAACCAGTTCAAAGGCCTCCAACCTTGTTATGAGCTTGAATTGGTTTAACACAGACCTTAACCAGTTTAAAATGGCTTTAACCTGGTTAGAACTGGATTTGGACAGGTGTTAAGTACTTTAACGTAGACCATATCAGGGTTTGAACAGATTAAACCCAGGTTTTGACTTGTTTAAAACTGGATTGGGACTGGTTTAAAAGCAGTTTAACATTGACCTTAACTAGTTTTAAGTGGATTTATTTGAGACAAAAATCTACCTCAATTAGAGTTAGAGTTTAATTTTCCGTTGTTTGAATGACTCGTTAGTTTTCTGGGTGATTAAAGAGCCTCCAGTAAAGGTCCCATTAACAAGAAAAACAGCTAAACTCCAAAAAAACTCTGTGTATCACAGTTGATTGTCTATTTTTTTTATTTAAAGCATGTAATAATTTAAGCACTCTATTGTTCTAACTTAGAAACTTTAAATACAAATGTACATAATCAGATGTCATTATGATACAATGTTGTGGTGTAAGTTGTTCTGATGCACTCGGGGGGGTCTCGAGTGGTCTGCTGTGTGTCGTCTTAAAGGCAGCGCTGGCATTTGTTCAAACTGAAACTTCTAAAACCTCAGACCACACGAGACCTTTTTGCCAAGCGCTTGAGAAAATTCAGAGAAGGCCTGATCGTGCGCAGCAGACGTCAGTCCGGGGGCATAATTCTGTTGCAGAGTTGGGTTTGCATTTAATGAAAGAAATGAGTCAGTAATGATTAGAAAGGAAACTAATAGATCCAATAGAGTCTAAATAGTCTACATATCCTGCATTAATAAAAGATCAACTAGATACACTATTTTAATAACTGTGGGTTTGTTAAAGCAGAGTGGATTAAAATGACTGCAGTGATGCCAAGTATATGTTGTTCTTGTGAAATAAAATCTGAGATCAAATCTGAGATGAAAAGCCACTAACACCTGCTAATAAACCAAACTGGGCGTGAGTGGCAGCTATTGTCAGTTGTAATTATTATACAATCTATGGCTGTAACAGGCACCCCACTCCCCACTCAGCAGCTGCAGAAAACCACAATAAAACTGTCGTATCCACCTTCCTCCTGACGTCATGTGATTAATCTGCTTTTTGTGTCTTTACTGCTGCCACAGTGTCAGAGAAAAGCCCATGAATAACTGGTGTCTGTTGTTTTGTCTGGTTCTAGTCCCAGAAGTCTGGGTTCAGTCCAGTTCAGCACCACATCCTCCACTTCACAGCTTCATCAGAGAAGTACAGTCGTCGAGAACATCTACAACATCGAGCCTGAGACGGACTATGAACAGTGTCCCTGAAGCAGTCCGACTAAAACCAGCCCTGAACCGAGATTAAACCGGGACTAACAAGACTGTGATTTTGTTTAAAATGTATATTATGTACATATTTGAATGATTTTGTAGCTTACACTAAAGCCTTCTGTAACACATGTAGAGCTTAATGACTTGATTCACATTTGGACTTTTTTCAATGGAAAACAATGTGAGAGGATTCATATTAATTATATTACATCCAGTTTTCAGTAAATGTTCCCAAAACCTAACCTGACTCAGATAGACCTGCTCACAGAACAGTCTGTTTCACAGAACCATCTGGGAAGGCTTCTGTTGAAAGCCTTTCAAAAGGAGGTGTCTTCTGTTGGAAACTTGTGATGAAGCACCGACTAGTATCTATCTGCCTCAAGATTAGTTTTAGTCAATCCCAGCAACGATTCATCGTAACCAGAGTGTGGCTGATATGAAGAAACAACAAACCACTGTAACAGTTTTTGCAAAGTGTATCTGTGAATAAAAGGTGTGGTAAATGAAACAAGGATGTCGGACGATGAAAAGAGCCTGTGTGTATTTAGGATGTGCCAAAGCAAGTAGGAGGAAGAGCATCTTTTTCATCCAGAAATTCCTTTAGTGCCTCTTTTTTTAGCGTTAGCGAAAGACGTTAGCCTTCTTGATAACAAAGAGTAGAAGACGAGGCTTGTTGCATTTGTCAAATTAAAAACCCGCTTTTTCTTTTTGTGCTGCCACATCATTGGTCACAAGAGGCCAGTGAGCCCATGGTTTGACCAAGCCTCTCCTTATAAGGGCCTTGAGTATGGGCAACACCATATTTTTTGTTGGGCCCAAAAAACAGATTTTTGACACACTCAGACTCACACTCAGGTTTTACTCTGTAACAGATATACATATACTGATACATATATAGATATATATTTGCTTGTTTTCTCTGAAGTAACTGTTTTTCTATTTTGCTAACATAACATACCTCCAGTCACAGAAACCTCAGCTGAAGCGGATGTTTCCTAAAGAGCGTTAAAGTGATTTAAAACATGTTTGTATTAACTCTTTATAAATAACATGTCAGTCTGATTATTGTATTTCTCCAGTTCAACTGTAAAAATGAGCCTCTGCAGAAACACATTCACAGTAAACACTGTCTACAGGAGACACGCCCCCCATTGTCATGACGACAGTGAACACAGCATCAGGGAAAGTCACATGGTCGGCTTTTAGAAACTCTCTTGTAAAGTTCTAAGCCCTTTAGACTTTGGTGTCGTCCTTCATTAGTCAGGACTGAACCAGGTCTAGCCCAGCTTTCCTCAGACCCTACAGTAGGTCAGCTGTGGTCCGGCCCAGACTCTGGAGACTTAGGATACAGGAGACTAAATACTTTCCGTCCTGTCTCCAATTTACCTTTTCTATCAAACGTCCTCGAAAAAGTTGTGTTAAAACAACTTACTCAATATCTATCGGAAAATGACCTCCTCGAGCCGTTTCAGTCTGCATTTAGAGCCTCTTATTCCACTGAAACAGCTTTAGTTAAAGTGACTAACGATCTCCTCCTTCAGATTGACGAGGACTCATCGGCTCTACTGTTACTGCTAGATCTCAGCGCTGCATTTGACACGATTGATCATGCAGTGCTAATCAACAGACTAAAGAATGTATTTGGCATCTCTGGCTCTGCTCTTGCTTGGTTAGAATCCTATCTGTGTGATAGGTCTCATTTTGTCTCTTTTAATAAATCCTTCTCCTCCATGGCACCAGTGAAATTCGGTGTGCCACAAGGGTCTGTGCTTGGTCCCATACTTTTTTCACTATATGTTACACCATTGGGACAAATCATCAGAAGTTATGGAGTAAATTTCCACTGTTATGCTGATGATACACAGCTGTATCTACCAATAAAAGCGAATAATACTACTGACATCAAGCGTCTAGAGGCCTGCCTCGTTTCAATTAAAACATGGATGTCTCAAAACTTCCTCCATTTGAACTCGGATAAAACAGAACTCTTGTTAATTGGTCCTGCCAGTCATTGGCACAAGTTCAACAATCTTACTGTCTCGATCAACAACTGTGTGTTGGAGCACGGCAACACTGTGAGGAACCTTGGTGTCATTTTTGACTCCACACTATCACTGCAGCAGCACATTAGTGAGGTCACTAAACTGGGCTTTTTCACTTGAGGAATATCTCAAAATTCGCTCCTGCCTCTCTTTAGCTGATGCCGAAATTCTCATTCATGCATTTGTCACATCCAGGCTGGACTACTGCAATGCGTTATTCTCTGGACTGCCGAGGAAAAGTACTCACAGACTACAAATGGTCCAAAATACACCCGCCAGATTTTTAACAAAGACCAGGAAGTTTGATCACATTACTCGGTCCTGGCTTCATTACATTGGCTTCCTATTCATGTTAGAGCTGATTTCAAAGTTCTCCTGTTAACATATAAAATCCTTTGTGGCGCCTCTGACCTATCTGACCTCATCACCCGGTATACTCCAGCTCGTACCCTTCGCTCTCAGGACACTGGCCTCCTTCAACTTCCTCGAGTAAAGAAGAAGTCTGCTACAGAGCCTTTTCTTATAGAGCCCCATTTTTATGGAATGGGCTCCCGGAAGTGCAAGTAGCTGACTCTGCTGAAGTTTTCAAAAGCAAACTCTAAACATACTTATTTCAACAAACGTATGGAGACTGATTGATCATAGGTACACGCGTTTACACTGGTTGTAGCTGTAGGTACACGCTTACACTGGTCGTAGCTGTAGATACACGCTTACACTGGTAGCTGTAGATACACGCTTTACACTGGTCGTAGCTGTAGGTACACGCTACACTGGTCGTAGCTGTAGATACACGCTACACTGGTCGAGCTGTAGGTACATGTTTACACTGGTCGAGCTGCAGGTACGTTTACACTGTTCGTGAGCTGTAGGTACGCTTACACTGGTCGTAGCTGTAGGTACACGCCACACTGGTCGTAGCTGTAGATACACGCTACACTGGTCGTAGCTGTAGGTACGCTACACTGGTCGAAGCTGTACACGCACACCGTTCGTAGCTGTAGGTACACGCTTACACTGGTCGTAGCTGTAGGTACACGCCATACCGTTCGTAGCTGTAGATACACACTGGTCGTAGCTGTAGGTACACGTTTACACTGGTCGTAGCTGTAGGTACACGCTTACACTGGTCGTAGCTGCAGGTACACGCTACACTGGTCGTAGCTGTAGGTACACGTTTACACTGTTCGTAGCTGTAGATACGCACTAAACCACTCATATTATCACATCTACCTATTAACCCCCTATTTGAGGCGACTGTTGTTGTGATATTGGGATATACAAAAATAAATGTCTTGTCTTCGGTTCTGGGCGGAGGACTATAATCTCACTCAGAGCAGCTCCAAACTCTTTATTCAGACTGAGACTTTAGAAAACTACTGTCCTGGTTTAGTCCGGGTTTAGTCCTGGTTTAGTCCGGGTTTAGTAGTGCATATAACTCCTGTTCCCAGTGTTCTAAATAAATAATGCTCTCTTCTACAATAGGCAGAGTTTAGGTTTATTCACATTTTTCACTTCTTTACTGTTTGTTTTTTTAGACTTTCCTGTGTGTTTCAAACCAAACTGCTGCTCTTTGGTTCCAGTCCAGACCAAAATGAACCAAGATCAGGTTCATTTGTGAAAGAAAGTTTGAAGCAAATGTGGCGGTGCGAGTAGGGTGGTGTATGGTCTAACAGAAAATAAGATGGAATGTGAATTCAACTACGCCACCTGGGGGTTTGAACCAGGAACTATTGTACACATCGGAAGTTGTGGAAAGAAAAAAGAACACAGGTCAATATCTGATTTAAAAAGGACAGATGTGTTTCACAAATCAAAACCAAACCATTTATTAAAATAGATTTAAAATAATTACTCTAGAAAACTGAAAAGTAGAACAAAACCAATTATCCAAGAATACTTTTATTTCATGAGACTATACTAAACCTAAATGAGTGATTAAAACAGGCCTAATTCTAAAATGGTTAAATAAATACATAGACTATCAAAAAGGTGAAACAAAAAATAGCTAGCTGGGGCCGCCGGTGGTGAGCAGACTACTTTAAGGAGGTGCCCAGGGGTGCCACCTTAAACTCACCTTTGTGGACACAGACACGGCAAAGACAAGGTGCAAACTAAACTTGTGACCCAGTGCACTAACTCGCATGCATAGGTGGGGAGACCTCACCCATGTGCCTAGCTCAACCACCAGGGGCACTCCCAGCGTCACTAGAAAATAAGAAGAAGAAGAACAAAGCAAAGCAAATTAAACAAACTGCAACCAACCAAACAGTGTTTGCTAAGCTAGGACAAAAATGAAAACCAAATGAGATAACACAGACAGGAACTAACAAAAACAAACACAGCAAACAGAAACAGGCTAGCAACCACCCTGACAGTTAATAAGAACCTTAAACCAGAGCACATGGCACCCAAACTGCAGAAAACCCAGCGGCAGCAGAGCCCGGGGCAGCCATTTTAAAACAGGTGCTTTAAATAGTTTCCTAATGAGGGGCTGGCCAAAGGTGGAGCTAGGAGGAGTACTTCATGTGCCCTGGGACTTTACACCACTACACAAAGGTTACGTTAGACTTTTAATTTGTTTGAGCTTGAGAATTCAGGCCACAGATGTCAAGTCCTTGTAATCAGAATCTAATGACTGTGGCTAACCTGACTCAGATAGACCTGCTCACAGAACAGTCTGTTTCACAGAACCATCTGGGAAGGCTTCTGTTGAAAGCCTTTCAAAAGGAGGTGTCTTCTGTTGGAAACTTGTGATGAAGCACCGACTAGTATCTGTCTGCCTCAAGATTAGTTTTAGTCAATCACAGCAACGATTCATCGTAACCAGAGTGTGGCTGATATGAAGAAACAACAAACCACTGTAACAGTTTTTGCAAAGTGTATCTGTGAATAAAAGGTTAGGTGGGAAACCTCTTCCAGAAAATCCTTAAGTGTCACATCTTTTAGCGTTAGCATCAACGCTAACGTCTTTCAGCGGAGCCATGTTGATAACAAAGAGGAGAAGACACTTGTTGCATTTGTCAAATTAAAAACCCGCCTCTTCCTGTTCGTGCTGCTACATCATTGGTCACAAGAGGCTGGTGAGCCCATGGTTCGACTCAAGCGGTTGTCTTGGTGCGATACAAGATGGATGTACTTGAGTTTGGAAACTCCCAAAAGCACTTGTTCAGCAGCTGGACTCTTGTACTGCTCCAGAACCCGAACGGGCTGGTGGTCCGGCCAGCGCTGATGAGTCTGGGCCTGTTTCAGGTTTGAAGATGTAGCAGCTGTTTGACCGTTACTAAACCACATGAAGCTGCTCTGATTGGATAAAACTGCCGTTACTCACAGATGATAAATCCAATCACCTCCAGGTATTCATTTAGAGAACCTGCTCTTTGCAAACCTCCAGACGACACTGAACAGACAACGTAGCAATTCTTATCGGTTCAAGAGAAGATAGCCTATTAAAAACATAAAAAGTTAGCATAACGTATGTTGAAACCCCTAAAAACCAGATGTAAATAAGTACATGTATATAAAGTCTGAACAAGCCTATATGGATATTATCAAGTTATTAACAGAAAACCGTTGGTATGAAATATTTCTAAATGACTGAAATCTTAAACGTTTGCTTTACTTTGTCGTGTCGATGATGCAAATGACATCAACACGGAATCTTGAGCGACCCCGACTCACCCGAGTTTTCGAGCTGTTGTTCTGACTTTAGCAGGTGTTCAAAAAATCATTTTCCCCGAGGACCACATGAATGCACCATTAGAGGAAGGTTGTTGGCCCCAGGAAACCCAACACGGTCTGAGCCACTAAAGCAGGGGTGGGCAATCATTTTTTCCCAAGGGCCACATTGGAACCTGGGACTCTTGTGGAGGGCCGGGCCAACACGCTTATGCTCTGCCTTTAGGAAAGATATTTACAGTTTGGAGCATGTTGAAGTGGAATCAACTGATCACTGCAGAATATTGAAGGAAAAATGTATGTAACACTTAGGGGGCACATTTTATCATGAATTCTAGCATTTATTCAGGCAGGACTTGAGTACATGCATTAAACTCTAATTAATCAAATTTTTATACTAACCTTAACCTTAACCTTGTGCATGTACTCCAGAGTCATGCATGAATTCATAGAGTCATGCATGACTCTGCTTGGCAGGCCAGATTAAACAGCCCAGCGGGCCGCATGTGGCCCCCGGGCCTTAGTTTGCTCCCTGCACTAAAGAGGGCTTCTTTTAATTCACCTCGTGTTGTTACAGCTCTGGACCAGACGCCACAGTGCAGACACTAGATGGCGCTGTCAGAGGAGAGTGTGTGGTTCAGGGCCAGGTCTGATTTAAACACTGCTGCAGTGGCTCTGAACGCACTTGTTTTAATCGTTTTTCCTGTAAATTCTTCTCAGTTACATTTTTGTTCTGAGAAGTTGTGTTAAAAACGTCTTACAGCAACAAAAGAAACTTGATAAAACTGTGATGAACTAGAAAAGCCTCACTGACGGTAACACCTGTTGCGTCCAGCAGATGGCAGCACTAACAAATATACACAGTACATTAAAGCTGCATTTCTCATATTACAAATAAATCTCATGACACAAAGTTGGCTTCATACCTTGCCTGTACTTTCTCCAGTTTAACCCTCGTCCACAGAGCAGTTTGTGAACAACAGGCTGTAACTGAACTCGACGAACGAGCGGACGCCAAAAAGAAACCATCACTGCAATATTTTAGACAAATATAATTTATTGAATTTTGATTATTTACTTTTCCTCTGAGTTGTTTTGGCTCCAGGGCCAAGACCCGAGGCGACAGTGAGGGGCCACACTACATTTGGACAAACACAACACAGTCCCTGTTTAGTAACTGAATAAATAAAAGAAATAAAACTACATTTGCAAATTGAAAACATCATAAAAGGTACAGTTTGTTTTTAATAAAGCATTTGAACCTTTGCACACAACACCAGAAGAAGAGAAAAACAGAAAAAGCAGACATTTTGTTAAGTCCTGGTTCAGTCTTAGGTTTAGTTTTGTCTTGATTAAATCTTCCACAAAACTGTCCAGAGCCTGAGCAGTTATTTCTTGTAGTTGACCTGGTTTTATTTCCTTATAAGGCGCTCTTTGGTTTATTTTCAGCTCAAGACTAGTTTAATTGTAGCTATGGACTCTGTCTTTTAGGAAAGTACAAGGATTGAGTAACAAAAAAGGAGAACATACTTTTCATAAGTTTCTGTGTTTTACCTGAAGAGGCTAACGCCTGGGCTTAAGGCTTTTCTTACAGTGGCTTAAAAAGGACAAATATCTTGCTTATAGAGAACATTTAACAATGTTTGCAGAATATGTCATACACTCAAGTTCCTCAGTAAGCTTTGTATAACTGGACCTAAGCATTTCTAAAGTCTTCTGTCTAAAACTAATGACCAGTGCTGTTTTTGAACAACATGTGGAACATTGTGCACTGTCCCTGGGAAAATAAACCATTAAGTGCCTTTTCTTGGTTATGTGACATGCAAATATTATTATATAATATAAAAATGATTCATATCAATCACTGTCATGTGACAAATTATCGTGTCACGATTCATTGTTACATTTCCATCAACGGACATGAAGCCAAAAAAAACCTGCCCTGAGTTGGACTGGAGCTATATCCACCAGCAGCTGTAATGGAGATGGTTCAAAAGTCGTGAGAGCTGTAGGAAGGTTGCTGCTCGCTCTAGGTTTGTTTGTTTGGAGTCACCCGACTGAGTTCTGCACATGCTCAGTTCATCGACAGCTTCAGAAACAGGACACAGCCGACCAGATCCGGGAGACTGGTTTGGAGTTTCAATTGAATTTGAACAGTGTTTAGTTTCAATTGAACAGGTCTTTTAGTTGGATTTGAGCAGGTCTTAGTTGGATTGGAGCAGGTCTTAGTTGGATTTGAGCAGGTTTTAGTTGGATTGGAGCAGGTCTTAGTTGGATTGGAGCAGGTCTTAGTTGGATTTGAGCAGGTCTTAGTTGGATTGGAGCAGGTTTTGGTTGGATTTGAGCAGGTTTTGGTTGGATTTGAGCAGGTTTTAGTTGGATTGGAGCAGGTCTTTGTTGGATTTGAACAGGTCTTAGTTGGATTGGAGCAGGTTTTAGTTGGATTTGAGCAGGTCTTAGTTGGATTGGAGAAGGTTTTAGTTGGATTTGAGCAGGTTTTGGTTGGATTTGAGCAGGTTTTGGTTGGATTTGAGCAGGTTTTGGTTGGATTTGAGCAGGTCTTAGTTGGATTTGAGCAGGTTTTGGTTGGATTTGAGCAGGTTTTGGTTGGCTTTGAGCAGGTTTTGGTTGGATTTGAGCAGGTTTTGGTTGGATTGGAGCAGGTCTTAGTTGGATTGGAGCAGGTTTTGGTTGGATTTGAGCAGGTTTTAGTTGGACTTGTCCCTTGCTGTAAATGTAGTAAATAAATCATGTCTGTATCGTTCTTTGACCTCTAACTGCAGTAAGTTCCTTCTGTTTTTTCCCACCCTGTAAATCTTGATTCTATCGTTTGTCACGTAACAGCGTTTCTCTGAGGCATGTAAACATCATTTCCTGAATCTGGTCATGACTGAGATAAGGCTCGTAACTTGGAAGTGCATGTAAACACACTCACTTATTATACTGTACATTTTCAGGGGCCCCCATCCACTGTTTAGTCCTACTTTAGCCTTGATTTATTTACAGTTTTAGTTCTGTTTTAGTCCCTTTTTAATCGTAGTTCAATGCCGTTCCTGTTTCTTTTTAAACAGTTTATTAAATGCGCTCCTCCGTTTTGTCAAGCTCACTTCCTGTTCGTCCGCCGTGGCTCCGCTGCTGCTGCTGCTGTTGTTGTCCTCCTCCGCGGGGCACTTCCTGTTTCCTGTCGGTAACCCCGCCCCTGACCCTGTCTCTGTGGTGACGAGGAGAGAACGCATGGAGCAGGAGGAGGGTAAGACGGCGGCGTTTCCTCGGAGCTCGCCCAAACTGGAGCTCTTCTCCAAACCGCCATTGCTCGGAAAGGGGCGTGGACTGTAGGTCGGTGGGAGGGGCCTGGAGTTGGAGAGACCACGTGATTCGTTGAGAGAGAGGGAGGGCGGAGTCAGAGTCTGAGCGGTTCATTATGTCCCTGAAACAAAAGAGAACAAGAGGGTTTTAATGAAGCCAGGACTAAACCAGGTCTAAACAAGAACTAAACCAGGTCTAAACTAGGTCTAAACAAGGACTAAACCAGGTCTAAACAAGGACTAAACCAGGTCTAAACTAGGTCTAAACAAGAACTAAACCAGGTCTAAACTAGGTCTAAACAAGGACTAAACCAGTCCAGGCTGACTGAGAACCTCCACAGACAGAAGTGTCAGTAAGCTTTTCTTGTTTGTAGCATGCTGTTATCTCCTGAAGTTAGCACGTTATTAGCTTGTTGTTAGCGCGTGCAGCAGCGGCGGCGGCAGGTGAAGCTACCCAAAGCTGCCGGATCTCGGCCTCTGAGCAGCCACAGCGCCCCCTTTAGGCCCCGAGGAGTGGACACACGAGTAACAGCGCAGCAGCACAGCAGAAAACCTTGCCTCAGCGTGACAGGAAGTGGTATCGGAGGGGTGGAAAAGGGAACAGGAAGTGTGGGCGCGGTCGATGTACGGATGAGACAGAGAAGAAGAAAGACAGGAAGTAGAAGGCAGAGGGAGGAAGTCCAGTTGACCAATAGAACAGCTGCGGTTCTTGCGACCGCTTGGTGGGCGGGACTTCGAAGGCGCTGATGTAACCAGGCCACACCCCTTTTGTTGATCTACCAACCTGAAGGGGTCTCCCGTCCTCTGGCGCATGGGCTTGAGGCTCTGAGCTAAAACAGGAAACAGACAAACAGCGAGTCAGACCTGGTTTGGATTTAGGTTTAGTCTTATTTAGTCCTTGTTTTGTCCCAAACCTTTTGTCCTTTTTATTAAATCTAATAATAAAACTAACCGGACTGTTTCCACACCGACTGGTCCAACACGGTGCCGAGAGGCCAGAGGTCGCTCACACGTCGGTCCATCTGCCACGCTGCGTCTGCAGGGCCCAATCAGAGAAAGACACAACTCAACAACCGACCAATCAAAGCACAGCAGGAGATTAACACATTCAATTTGTGTAAATAACTGCAGTGGAGTTTTTAATTCACAAAGTAAGAGCCGGACTCTGTCTAAAACCAAAAACAGCTGCTGATAATAAACACTGGCTTTGTTTTTTTAAAAGTACCATTTTCCATTCTTTTTTCTTGAATATGACAGGTTTTAGTTGGACTTGAACATGTTTTAGTTAGATTTGAACAGGTTTTAGTTAGATTTAAACATGTTTTAGTTGGACTTGAACAGGTCTTAGTTGGACTTTAAACAGGTTTTAGTCGGACTTGAACAGGTCTTAGTTGGATTTAAACATGTTTTAGTTGGACTTGAACAGGTCTTAGTTGGACTTGAACAGGTCTTAGTTGATTTAAACAGGTTTTAGTTGGACTTGAGCAGGTCTTAGTTGGATTTAAACAGGTTTTAGTTGGACTTGAACAGGTCTTAGTTGGACTTGAACAGGTCTTAGTTGGATTTAAACAGGTTTTGGTTGGACTTGAACAGGTCTTAGTTGGACTTGAGCAGGTTTTAGTTGGAGTTGAACAGGTCTTAGTTGGACTTGAACAGGTCTTAGTTGATTTAAACAGGTTTTGGTTGGACTTGAACAGGTCTTAGTTGGATTTAAACAGGTCTTAGTTGGACTTGAACAGGTCTTAGTTGGATTTAAACAGGTTTTGGTTGGACTTGAACAGGGCTTAGTTGGACTTGAACATGTCTTAGTCGGATTTAAACAGGTTTTAGTTGGACTTGAGCAGGTTTTAATTGGACTTGAACAGGTCTTAGTCGGATTTAAACATGTTTTGGTTGGACTTGAACAGGTCTTAGTTGGACTTGAACAGGTCTTAGTTAGATTTAAACAGGTTTTAGTTGGACTTGAACAGGTCTTAGTTGATTTAAACAGGTTTTAGTTGGACTTGAACAGGTCTTAGTTGGACTTGAACAGGTCTTAGTTTGATTTAAACATGTTTTAGTTGGACTTGAACAGGTCTTAGTTGGACTTGAACAGGTCTTAGTTAGATTTAAACAGGTTTTAGTTGGACTTGAACAGGTCTTAGTTAGATTTAAACAGGTTTTAGTTGGACTTGAACAGGTCTTAGTTAGATTTAAACAGGTTTTGGTTGGACTTGAACAGGTCTTAGTTGATTTAAACAGGTTTTAGTTGGACTTGAACAGGTCTTAGTTGGACTTGAACAGGTCTTAGTTGATTTAAACAGGTTTTAGTTGGACTTGAACAGGTCTTAGTTGGACTTGAACAGGTCTTAGTTAGATTTAAACAGGTTTTAGTTGGACTTGAACAGGTCTTAGTTAGATTTAAACAGGTTTTAGTTGGACTTGAACAGGTCTTAGTTGGACTCACACTTGAGCGTCCCAGGAGACAGGATGTCCTCGTCCATGTCGTCCAGGTCGTCCGACAGCAGCAGGTGAGAGGGACTGGGAGATTTTAGGCCCAAAAAGGCCGGGTCCAGGTTGAGAGACGCTGCCAGAGCCCCCAGCCCCGGGTTATTGACCAAACAGAAGCCGGTGAGAGCCTCGAGCTGCTGCCAGCGGTGCAGCTTCTCCCTCAGAGCAGCCGTCACGTCCGCCAGCGCCTGTCTGCAGGGCACAAGAGGGTTTAGTTGGACTTGAACAGCGTTTGGACTCGACTGTTGTGGGCACTGACTTCGCGGAGAGGATCTTGTGGTCGACGTCGTCCAGTGAAGAGCTGTGAGCCACGTGGAACGTCCCGAACAGAGAACTGCGCTTCTTCTTTATCTTCTCAGCCTGAAACAAAACAGAGGTCGGATCAGGATTCAAACAGGTTTTAGTGTTTTTTGACCAGGTTCTAGCTGGTCTTGAACAGGTTTTAGTAGTTTTTATTAGGTTTAAGTAGTCCTTGTACAGATATAAGTTGAATTTTAACAAGTTTCAGCTGGTCTTGACCAGGTTTTATTGGGTTTTGCACATGTTTTATTGGGTCTTGACCTGGTTTTACTCGGTCTTGACCAGGTTTTGTCGGTCCTTAGCCCCTCCCACACCTGCAGCAGCTCTGTTTCTTGATGTTGTCGTTTTAGTGGAGTTTTAACCAGGTTTAAGTTGCTTTAGAACTAGTTTAACTTGGTCTTGGTCTGGTTTTGTCTGTCCTTATCCTGGTTTTACTCGGTCTTGACCAGGTTTTGTCGGTCCTTACCCCCTCCCGCGCCTGCAGCAGCTGCCTCTCTGCGCTCTGTTTCTTGATGTTGTAATACTGAACCTCCACTTCGTGAGTCAGCTGCAGCCATTTCTGCAAAGCCTCTGGCGCCGTCCAATCAGATCGCGACTCCAGCTCACGCTCCGCCTTCTTCAGAGCCGTGCGCATCTGTCCGAGACACAAGAGCAAAGTTAAAACATTACACAACATAATCTGGATGTCTACAGTAGATTTCTAACCTGCTGCAGCTCCTCCTCGACGTATTTCTGTCGGTTTGTCTCGTTTCCCGTTTGCTCTCGAAGCTCGCGCAGACGCTGTGCTTCCTGTTTGGCCGACTCGATCTCAATCTTCAGCTGCTTCTCCACTTTGATTTTCTCCACCTGAACGCACCGCTGCTCCTCTTGGGCTTTCTGCAGCCTGCACACCACACATAAACATTCACATTATTATTATAATTAATCTCCACAAAGCTTGAATGTTTTTTTTGTTCTTTACCCCAATCCAAAAACAAAAACAATCCATTTAGTTTGACTGGACGAGACATAATCCTCAAAATGGAACTGTTTTTTCCACTGAAGCTTGTCTTGTTCTCCAAGAGAAAACCCGTTAAACGTTCTCAAAGACTAGTGTTCGTTATCAGCAGCTGTGTCTGGTTTAGTGAGGCCTTACAGCTCTTACTTTTTTGAGTTAAAACCACTCCATCCTCCGTCTCCACTGCTTTCAACAGAACTCGTCACAAAAGAGTCAAGTCAAACTTTATTTCTGAAGCCCATTTAAAACCACCAAAGCACAAGCCACACAGTTATATTTCAACAAAAGGCATTAAAGAATAAACAGAGCAGGACTCAAAGCGTTAAAAGGCCAGGTGCTTGTTTAATCGGTGCTGAAAACAATAATAAAAAAAAGGTAGGTTTTAAAGTGACTGGGCAGCTCGAACACGAAGAGGGAGGCTGTTCCACGATTTAAGAGCAGCCCCTGAACGTGCTCCGACACCTCTGGTCACGAGTCTGGATCGTGGGACGGAACTCAGAGTCTAAAGAGTGAGGCTCTAAAAACGTAGGAAACTGCTGCAGCCGCTGAAGTTAAAGTTTAGAAACCAGTCTAAGGTGTTGTGTGTACGGCTGTACTCAGGGCCACACTGGAGCCGGACACAGGAACCCCCTCGTCCCCCCCTCCTGGGGTCTCTCTGACGGAACGTGTCTGCTGCAGATTCAACTGGATTCTCTCGGGAATTTTTCTTCTTCTCTTCAAGTAAATGCCTTGGATAAATGTGGTTTTGAAGAAACAAGTACAGACCTGTATTTCCACAGTCGATGTGTGAGTTTCTGCTGTGATTCTGACGGAGGTTAGGATTGACAAAAGTGTCTATAACCAGTTTATTGAGGAGTTACAGGTGCTTTACACACTTTATTGTTCCGAGGAGCCCCTGAACTTACCTGAGGAACCATGAAAAACATCAAACTACGTCTGTTTAACTATTAATCCACTTTTCAGTTGGCTTCGTGTTAAAGTCATATTCTCCAGAGACTCAGGGAAATTCCTTGTTTACACTTTTCTTTCGTAAAAAAAGCCATTCTAACCTGAATTTGTTTGTTTCCGTGAAGACCCTGAAGGCAGCACACGATAAGAGAGAGCGGTGCTGAGTCTTTGTGAAACTGGATCTGTTCGGACCTGAGCCTGTATCAGAGGAATGTGGACCGCTCTATTTTCAGAGCCACACTGGATCAAAGACAGGAAACACAGAGGAGTCCTGCAGCTGTCCCTCATTTAAACTTTTAAACACACTTCTGTTCCTTCACTAAACAGTACCTCTCTGTTTCTCCAGGACAACGTTTAGAGAAGAAGTCGAGTCAGAGCAGCATCACAGCATCAGAGAAAACAAACAAGTGTAAAAGAAAAGAATCAATAATAATATGTGTCAGGACTCGTTCTGGAAACGCTGCACAAAGCCACAGTGAGGCGCTGAACTGAAGCAGCTTTAGATCGTTTCTTTTGAAAAAGACTTGCTATGGTCCAATCGTGCTCGAGGGGGCGTGCTGTGGGAGGTCAGGGGTTCGAATCCCCAAAGACACGCGGGTGGCTCCTCTCGATGATGACGTGGTAGAGTCTGATTGGTTGGAGCGTTGAGGGAAAACCTGTGATTGGCTGTACGTCGTACGGACACAGACTTTTTATCCTGAGCACATTTGAACAAACCAACTTGAGTTGTTTTAACTTCTATCCTCGTTACATTCTAGAAAACATATATCTGTAGTTATTTAAAAAAATAAAAATAAATAAGAGTATTTATTGCAGGAGGTTGGCCAGACTTGGTCCAGGGCTGATACCTGATGAATAAGGAGCTAGATTTATGAAATATATTCAGGACTGTTCTGTTTTTATGAAGCGTGTCAAATCAAAGTTCAACAGTGCCTCAGTCAGAAGAGCAGCATTCAGTTTATAATAAACATAAACTGCATGGACCTGCTTTTTTCTTTTTTAAAACCGGCTCATGTTTAGGTAATATTCATTCATTGTCCTTCTTTGGTTGAATCCAGACGTGAGCCTGGTTCTGTCTGGGATCAGGGTCTGGTTTAAGCCCAGAAACTGACTAACAGCAGTGTAAACCCAACACTATACCATATCTTCCATTTTATGTTCAATCTTAAATGTAAGTCCTATGTTTGATTTGACAGTTGCCTTGAACCATGAAGTGTAAATGTAACTGTACTTTTGTGACGGCTGTAAACTGGGTTTGCTTTGTTTAAAGGAGCTGCTGAAGCCGAGACAAAAGAGAATTAGGTCTAAAGAGAGCAGCAGAGACAGAGAGAGAGAGGAATGAAAGCAGCCTTTTATGGTCAAATACCCCTGAGCCGCTGGAGTCTGAACCCACGGTCGTCTGAGACGTCCACAGACTCCAGAGTCAGCTCCATGACCACTTTACTGAGGTTCAAGGATATTCAGGAAACAGCCGTGCATTATGTGGTTTAATTCATCAACCTTCTGCCAACAATCACAGTAACGTGTAACCAGCCGGCTTTTCCTGCTGCCAACCGTTTTCTTTTCCTTTCTTTGCTCGGACTAATGCTGCATTTATGTGTCCTTAGTAATTCACAGCATTAAGCCTTTGTTAAAAAAGAGAAAAGCAGTAAATGTTAAACTTGACTTGTTTGTTGAGTTTGATGCTAATAAACTCCATAATCATCGAGTCATTAATAAATATCAACGACAACACACTGACTTCACGAGTTTAAAGCCCATGAACACAACAAAGTGAGAACAACACAATTATTCACTGTAACTGTGGTGTCCGATATGTCCTGAACACATCATAAATGTGTAATAAAATAAATAAATTCATATTTACATTTAAAGGTAAAACAAAGGCTCACACCACAAGGACAAGTTTGAATTAATTACACAGATTTATGCAAATGACCCACAAGTCATTCTGATTTCAAAAACACATATAGCACTGTTTAAGCTCATGAACAGGGTTGTATCTATTAAAAGTTGTGGACTGCTACAAAGAAAGTAACGTTAATGTTTTAGCGTCTCTCCTCAGTCTCGGTTTGTTTCCACAGCTCGTGTCACGACAGAATGAAGACAAACTAAAGACGAGACTGAAGAGAACTATTGCCAACTTATCTCCACTTTCTCTGGAGAATCAAGAGAAGCTGTGTCCTCTCGCTCTGTCCTCCTGCAGCAGCGGATCTGCAGGAGGCGGAGTCACAGAGCAGACATGGACCACAGTTAGATGCAGCAAACACTTAAATATGAACGAACTGCTGCACAATTCGCCCAAATGTCATTCGATTTACGGCTCATTTGGAGAACATGGCGGTGCTAATCAGACCATGATGTCTTTAATGTGTGGGGACACTGCTGGTTTTGGACTCACTTGTCCTGCAGGTCCTGCAGGCTCTGCTCGGCCGTCTGCAGACCCTCCAGGTCCTTCGTCAGTTTGCTCAGGTCGTCCCGGGACTTTCTGGTCTGAGCGTAGGCAAACCAGCAGCCCATCAGAGCCAGGAAGACCGAAAGGACCAGGACCAGGTCTTTCCAGCGGTTCCCAAGGCCTGAAGAACAACAGCAGGGTTTAGGTTTAGATTTAGTCCTGGTCTGGATCTAAATGTCAGTGAGCTCAACTAGAATAGGTTTACATTTAAACATTCATTTAAAGAGACGAATCACTAAACCAGGTCTAAACCAGCTCTAAAAATGGACTAAACCAAGACCAAACATGGATTAAGACTGGGCTAAACCAGACCTAAAACTCAAAACCCCAAAAAAACAAAAAACAGTAATAATCTTTATGTCTAAACCTGAAGATGAATGTAATATTTGTAAATTATAAATACAAACGGCAGTGTTCTAAGGTCTGTTTGTAAAAAGTGGACTGACCTGGAGGTGGTCCGAACAGAACCGTGTCCAGGGCTTTGAGCTGCAGTTTCTGAGCGTGACTTCGGTCTGTGATCTTCAAAATGGAGCAGGTCAGAGTGGAGTTCTTCACGGCCAGCCTGGACAGAGACGCTCCTGGAATTATCTCTTCAACATTTTCAATTACCTTCTTTTATAATAAACCAGCCACTTAGAGCAGGCTGATGGGGTTAAAGGTCAGGGCAGTACCTGGGTAGCGCCGTCCCGTTGAGCTGGAGCTTCCTGAAGGAGGCGGAGTACTGAGGCAGGTCCACACTGCGCAGTAACCAGTCCTCCACCTGAGACACCGTCCAGTTATAGACTGAGACACAAACAGGACACGTTCATCAGGTTCATGTTTCTGTTTCAGTCTGAAGACGACTCCAGTCTTAACACTTAAATTAGACAGTCCTGGTTTAGTCCTGGTCTAGTCCTGGTTTAGTCCTGGTTTAGTCCTGGTTTAATCCTGGTTTAGTCCTGGTTTAGTCCTGGTTTAGACCTGGATTAGTCCTGGTCTAGTCCTGGTTTAGACCTGGATTAGTCCTGGTCTAGTCCTGGTTTAGACCTGGTTTAGTCCTGGTTTAGTCCTGGTTTAGTCCTGGTTTAGACCTGGTTTAATCCTGGTTTAGTCCTGGTTTAGTCCTGGTTTAGACCTGGATTAGTCCTGGTCTAGTCCTGGTTTAGACCTGGTTTAGTCCTGGTTTAGTCCTGGTTTAGTCCTGGTTTAGACCTGGTTTAGACCTGGTTTAGTCCTGGTTTAGTCCTGGTTTAGTCCTGGTTTAGACCTGGTTTAGACCTGGTTTAGTCCTGGTTTAGACCTGGTTTAGACCTGGTTTAGTCCTGGTTTAGACCTGGTTTAGACCTGGTTTAGACCTGGTTTAGTCCTGGTTTAGTCCTGGTTTAGTCCTGGTCTAGTCCTGGTCTAGTCCTGGTTTAGACCTGGTTTAGTCCTGGTTTAGTCCTGGTCTAGTTCTGGTCTAGTCCTGGTTTAGACCTGGTTTAGACCTGGTTTAGACCTGGTTTAGTCCTGGTTTAGACCTGTTTAGACCTGGTTTAGTCCTGGTTTAGACCTGTTTAGACCTGGTTTAGTCCTGGTTTAGACCTGGTTTAGACCTGGTTTAGTCCTGGTTTAGACCTGGTTTAGTCCTGGTTTAGACCTGGTTTAGACCTGGTTTAGACCTGATTTAGACCTGGTTTAGTCCTGGTTTAGACCTGTTTAGACCTGGTTTAGTCCTGGTTTAGACCTGGTTTAGTCCTGGTTTAGACCTGGTTTAGACCTGGTTTAGACCCGGTTTAGACCCGGTTTAGACCTGGTTTAGTCCTGGTTTAGACCTGGTTTAGACCTGGTTTAGACCTGGTTTAGACCCGGTTTAGACCTGGTTTAGTCCTGGTTTAGTCCTGGTTTAGACCTGGTTTAGACCTGGTTTAGACCTGGTTTAGATCTGGTTTAGTCCTGGTTTAGACCCAGTTTAGTCCTGGTTTAGTCCTGGTTTAGACCTGGTTTAGACCTGGTTTAGTCCTGGTTTAGACCCGCTTTAGTCCTGGTTTAGACCTGGTTTAGTCCTGGTTTAATCCTGGTTTAGACCTGGTTTAGTCCTGGTTTAGACCCGCTTTAGTCCTGGTTTAGACCTGGTTTAGTCCTGGTTTAGTCCTGGTTTAGACCCGCTTTAGTCCTGGTTTAGACCTGGTTTAGTCCTGGTTTAATCCTGGGTTAGTCCTGGTTTAGTCCTGGTTTAGACCCGGTTTAGACCTGGGTTAGTCCTGGTTTAGACCCGGTTTAGTCCTGGGTTAGTCCTGGTTTAGACCCGGTTTAGTCCTGGTTTAGTCCTGGTTTAGACCTGGTTTAGACCTGGTTTAGTCCTGGTTTAGACCCGCTTTAGTCCTGGTTTAGACCTGGTTTAGTCCTGGTTTAGACCTGTTTAGACCTGGTTTAGTCCTGGTTTAGACCTGGTTTAGTCCTGGTTTAGTCCTGGTTTAGACCTGGTTTAGTCCTGGTTTAGACCTGCTTTAGACCTGCTTTAGACCCGGTTTAGACCTGGTTTAGACCTGGTTTAGTCCTGGTTTAGACCTGGTTTAGACCTGGTTTAGACCCGGTTTAGACCCGGTTTAGACCTGGTTTAGTCCTGGTTTAGTCCTGGTTTAGACCTGGTTTAGACCCGGTTTAGACCCGGTTTAGACCTGGTTTGGTCCTGGTTTAATCCTGGTTTAGACCTGGTTTAGTCCTGGTTTAGACCTGTTTAGACCTGGTTTAGTCCTGGTTTAGACCTGGTTTAGTCCTGGTTTAGTCCTGGTTTAGACCTGGTTTAGTCCTGGTTTAGACCTGGTTTAGACCTGGTTTAGACCTGGTTTAGACCTGGTTTAGACCTGGTTTAGTCCTGGTTTAGACCTGGTTTAGACCTGGTTTAGACCCGGTTTAGACCCGGTTTAGACCTGGTTTAGTCCTGGTTTAGACCTGGTTTAGATCTGGTTTAGACCCGGTTTAGACCCGGTTTAGACCTGGTTTAGTCCTGGTTTAGTCCTGGTTTAGATCTGGTTTAGTCCTGGTTTAGACCCGGTTTAGTCCTGGTTTAGTCCTGGTTTAGACCCGGTTTAGTCCTGGTTTAGTCCTGGTTTAGACCTGGTTTAGTCCTGGTTTAGACCTGGTTTAGACCCGGTTTAGTCCTGGTTTAGTCCTGGTTTAGACCTGGTTTAGTCCTGGTTTAATCCTGGTTTAGTCCCGGTTTAGACCTGGTTTAGTCCCGGTTTAGTCCTGGTTTAGACCTGGTTTAGACCTGGTTTAGACCCGGTTTAGACCCGGTTTAGACCTGGTTTAGTCCTGGTTTAGACCCGGTTTAGTCCTGGTTTAGTCCTGGTTTAGACCTGGTTTAGTCCTGGTTTAATCCCGGTTTAGTCCTGGTTTAGACCTGGTTTAGACCTGGTTTAGACCCGGTTTAGACCTGGTTTAGTCCCGGTTTAGACCTGGTTTAGTCTTGGTTTAGACCTGGTTTAGACCCGGTTTAGTCCTGGTTTAGTCCTGATTTAGACCTGGTTTAGTCCTGGTTTAGTCCTGGTTTAGACCTGGTTTAGTCCCGGTTTAGTCCTGGTTTAGACCTGGTTTAGACCTGGTTTAGACCCGGTTTAGACCCGGTTTAGACCTGGTTTAGTCCTGGTTTAGACCCGGTTTAGTCCTGGTTTAGACCTGGTTTAGTCCCGGTTTAGACCTGGTTTAGTCCTGATTTAGACCTGGTTTAGTCCTGGTTTAGACCTGGTTTAGACCCGGTTTAGTCCCGGTTTAGTCCTGGTTTAGACCTGGTTTAGACCTGGTTTAGTCCCGGTTTAGTCCTGGTTTAGACCTGGTTTAGACCTGGTTTAGTCCCGGTTTAGTCCTGGTTTAGACCTGGTTTAGACCTGGTTTAGACCCGGTTTAGTCCTGGTTTAGACCTGGTTCATTATTTAAACTGTTTAAAAAGAAAAACCTCATTAAGTAACCAGTTTCAACAGAAACTCTTACTCTGTGTTTTTTTTCTTAATTCCATTTAAAACAAACCGAAGTGACATGAGCTCGTCTCTAAAGTGTTAAAGTCGAGAGGAAATGTCATCGGTTTCTAAAGTACAGTCTGTTTGTGAGTTAAAGCTACATGAACAGATCTGTGTGAGCGGGGGTTATTTATAGGAACAGGACTGGGATTATTTATTTATGGACCGATCATAATTTGTTTAAAAAAAAAAAAGGAATGAAAAAAAAAGAGAAGAACTGGGTTTGAACAGAAAGAAAAATACAGGATGTTGTCTCCCTGGTCCGGAGCAGGACTCTGTCCCTGGTCCGGGGCAGGACTCTGTCCCTGGTCCGGAGCAGGACTCTGTCCCTGGTCCGGGGCAGGACTCTGTGCCTGGTCCGGAGCAGGACTCTGTCCCTGGTCCGGAGCAGGACTCTGTCCCTGGTCCGGGGCAGGACTCTGTCCCTGGTCCGGGGCAGGACTCTGTCCCTGGTCCGGAGCAGGACTCTGTGCCTGGTCCGGAGCAGGACTCTGTCCCTGGTCCGGGGCAGGACTCTGTCCCTGGTCCGGAGCAGGACTCTGTCCCTGGTCCGGAGCAGGACTGACCTTCAGAGTGTTTCCAGGAGAGCCACATGTCCTCGACGCTGATGTGGAGGTCGACTCGGTGGAAATTGCGCCGTTTGGCTTTGGAGTCGACAAACTTCAGGTCCTCCCTCAAAAACTAAAAATAAAAAAAATCAAAGCTTAGTCCTGTTTTTTTAATTATTATCAAGTTTATTTTCAACATTTAAAACAATGAAAATAGACATTTAAAGGGAATAATATAAATAATAATGTCCGAAAGGGTAAACTTAGATAATCCCACCCTCCTTAAAATTTACAATCATTAAATCAAATATACCTTCACCAATGTCTCGACAGAAAAACATTATTCAATCATTTATAAATTCAATAATAATTCATTGGAGGTTCAATGCTAATCTTTGGTTGTTTACTTTAAACACAATTTGAATAATACTGAAATCAAATAATTATAGAACCTTAAACTTTACAAATAATGGGTTTGATGGATGTCTGTACCAACAATTATTTTTAGTAAAATAAATACAGGCTGTAAGTGAGTTTTTAAATGACGACGCCCACATTCCTACACAGTGCATTAAATATGGCACAATCATGGAACTGTACAGATTCATTATTTCAGATTTATTTAGAGATTGTTTTTCTTTATGTAATACGGCTATGGCTTTCATCAATACTCACTCAATAATACTCAATACCATTTGAATATTAGTCCCATCAATTTTTATTGATATATTAAGATTTTTTCTTTTGTTATTTAACAAAATGAAGTTTATTTATTTTTATATTGAGAGTTAATTAATTTATATTAAGCCAATGTTTTACTTTTCAAGCTCTTCATTTACCTTGGCTACTTATATATATATATTTTACAGAATAAAATGAAGTTGTATCATCGGCAAAAAGAATGCTCTCCAGTGTTTTTAATGCGTTTACAAATCATTTAGGCCCAAGAACTGAGCCTTGGGGCACTCCCCAGTTGATGTCACACATATCTGAGGTTTAGAGCTGGTCTAGTCCTGGTTTAGTCCTGGTTTAGTCCTGGTCTAGTCCTGGTCTAGTCCTGGTTTAGTCCTGGTTTAGTCCTGGTTTAGTCCTGGTTTAGTCCTGGTTTAGTCCTGGTCTAGTACTGGTTTAATCCTGGTTTAGTCCTGGTTTAGTCCTGGTTTAGTCCTGGTTTAGTCCTGGTTTAGTCCTGGTCTAGTCCTGGTTTAGTCCTGGTTTAGTCCTGGTCTAGTCCTGGTTTAGTCCTGGTTTAGCCCTGGTCTAGTCCTGGTCTAGTCCTGGTCCAGGTCAGAGACTCTGGATTCTTGAAATAAAAACCAAAGTAAGTGAGAATTCTTCGGAAAACCACACTTCGGTCTCTGACCTCGTCCGTCTCTGTGGCGTCCACCGTCCCGTCTGCGTCGTCGTCCATCATTTTGTGAATGCTGCAGATGGCCTCGAAGCTCAGCACAGAGTTCTCTTCGTGACACAGAGGGGGGTCAATGGTGCACAAGTCTGAGAAGAGGAACAGGACTGTATCAACAAATCTACCTGCACAAGATCAACTTCCAAAATGTATAAATAAACCTAAGTATGACCCATTAGAGAAAAAAAAAAAAAAAAAAACCACAGGGAAAAATATAACATGTTTGTCAAAGTGAGGGGTGTATCCTCTCTGTTCAGATGCTGACAGAACGTGAAGACATGAACCAGGCACTGGGTCATGTGACCTCCCAACATTATATCACATTAGTCTGAGTCTTAAAAAATACTGAGGTCAAACAGAGTCTGTGGGAGAGAAAGTATATATCTGTGTATTTACTATGTTTGTAGACAACACAGAGTCATGTCAGCAAATAAGAACATTTGGAGTTGAAAACACTGTAGAAAGTCACCTAAATGTGTTTATATAGCATCTTTATCATCACAGCAGTGGCCTTCAGAGTCGTTTTGGTGGAAACAACACCAGTCAGGAAAAGGAAAATCCTAATCCATGTCTGTCTGATGTTTCATGTGTGACTTTACTTCGACCTGGTTTATTCCTGTCTCTCAGCTGCTGGCGCTAATAAAGCCTCTACAATTAGTGCCTTCAGTGCAGCTTCCCACATTTTACCTATTCATCTGAAGAGTGATGCTGTGACTATGTGCCTGTTCATGTACACCGGATTCTCAAGCCATGAATGGAAGTAACGTTTTGTGACTGATAAAACTGAGCTCTATAATGAACAGCCTCAGTGGAAAACCACTTCCTGTGACATCATCAGCGAAAGGAAACTGTGGTGAGCTCCGAACAACACCAGCCCACACTCTTTCGCTTCTGTCAGTGTTAAAAATAACAAGCATAAGACAATGCACACACACTCTGATCACACATCTGTGGCAGTGGAGCGTCTTAAGTTGCAAAGTAAATGTACTTGTGTTGTTTATGTGAAAGTCGTTTGACACATTTAAACAAAGTGTGCAGTTTTTTTTATGCATCTGACATTTAATCTCCTAAAGTCATATTTTAACAGGAATGGTTTTTTTTAAATGACCTTAAGACGTCTTTTAGGATTTAATATCTAGGATTTTAACAGATGAGAATTTTTAGTCCTGAACAAGGAGCTTTGTCCAATCACAGCTCGCTTCAGAAAAAAGGAGCGCTCCCATTGGGCGACACTGATGGTGATAAGGAAGTAACGGCTAAGGATTGAAAAAAAGAAAGTATATTTTCAGGAAAAAATCAGACTCATCAGCAACATGAAACAAGGATGAATGCAATCACGTAATATTTAACGAATAAGAGATAACGCTGACGTTCTGACGCCGAAGTCACCGCTGAAAGATTCTGATCGGCTCTAAACTTCTGTTTGGTGAAATATATTAGTATTGTGTGGAGGAAAAAAACAGGTCTAAACCAGGTCTAAACCAGGTCTAACCAGGACTAAACCGGGTCTAAACCAGGACTAAACCAGGACTAAACCAGGTCTAAACCAGGACTAAACCAGGACTAAACCAGGTCTAAACCAGGTCTAAACCAGGACTAAACCAGGACTAAACCAGGTCTAACCCAGGACTAAACCAGGACTAAACCAGGTCTAAACCAGGACTAAACCAGGGTTAAACCAGGACTAAACCAGGTCTAAACCAGGTCTAAACCAGGACTAAACCAGGTCTAAACCAGGTCTAAACCAGGACTAAACCAGGTCTAAACCAGGACTAAACCAGGACTAAACCAGGACTAAACCAGGTCTAAACCAGGTCTAAACCAGGTCTAAACCAGGACTAAACCAGGTCTAAACCAGGACTAAACCAGGTCTAAACCAGGACTAAACCGGGTCTAACCCAGGACTAAACCAGGACTAAACCAGGACTAAACCAGGTCTAAACCAGGTCTAAACCAGGACTAAACCAGGACTAAACCAGGACTAAACCAGGTCTAACCAGGACTAAACTAGGTCTAAACCAGGTCTAAACCAGGACTAAACCAGGACTAAACCAGGTCTAAACCAGGACTAAACCAGGTCTAAACCAGGACTAAACCAGGACTAAACCGGGTCTAACCCAGGACTAAACCAGGACTAAACCAGGTCTAAACCAGGACTAAACCAGGTCTAAACCAGGTCTAAACCAGGACTAAACCAGGTCTAAACCAGGTCTGACACAAAGTGTCCGACCCACATGAACCCCATGTTGTGTTTTTTACCTGGGGCTGAGTTGCCGTTGGAAACCAGGAGCTGGTGGCTGAGGGGGGCGTGGCCACCGTCGTCCAATCCGCTTTGAGCATGCACCAAGAGAGTGCACAGACACAACAACACACACTGCATTTCTGAAACAAGATATTTACATCATTAGAGCTAAGATCTGGTTTAGACACAGTCTAATCCTGGCAAAGATTTGGTAATGGCTTAGTCCAGATTTAGTCCAGATTTAGTTAAAAACCCGTGCTTAGTGATAAAAGTGCTCTGGTTCAGCAAATGTTGGACTAAGCCTGACCTTAAACCTGCTCTGGACCAAAACTGAACCAGGACCAAAGCTGAACCAGGAGGACCAGGTCTAAACCAGGACTAGACTAAACTTTCTTCAACAAAATGAGCCAGGCTTATCAAAAGTAGGTCTAGTCCCCCTGAGACCATCTGGCACCAGAACCCAGCCACAGTGTGAGTCTGGACCGGAGCTCACTTTTACAACTAGAACTCAGGTCCTTAAACACAGCATCAAACTAGAGTCAAGTCAGGGTCACACAGCTGCTGCAATTCCCACAAAAAAACACTAAACCAGGTCTAAAACAGGTCTAAAGCAGGTCTAAAACAGGTCTAAAACAGGTCTAAAACAGGTCTAAAGCAGGTCTAAAACAGGTCTAAAGCAGGTCTAAAACAGGTCTAAAGCAGGTCTAAAACAGGTCTAAAACAGGTCTAAAGCAGGTCTAAAACAGGTCTAAAGCAGGTCTAAAGCAGGTCTAAAGCAGGTCTAAAACAGGTCTAAAGCAGGTCTAAAACAGGTCTAAAGCAGGTCTAAAACAGGTCTAAAACAGGTCTAAAACAGGTCTAAAGCAGGTCTAAAGCAGGTCTAAAGCAGGTCTAAAACAGGTCTAAAGCAGGTCTAAAGCAGGTCTAAAGCAGGTCTAAAGCAGGTCTAAGACAGGTCTAAAGCAGGTCTAAAGCAGGTCTAAGACAGGTCTAAAGCAGGTCTAAAACAGGTCTAAAGCAGGTCTAAAGCAGGTCTAAAACAGGTCTAAACCAGGACTAAAGCAGGTCTAAAGCAGGTCTAAACCAGGTCTAAAACAGGTCTAAAGCAGGTCTAAACCAGGTCTAAAACAGGTCTAAAGCAGGACTAAAGCAGGTCTAAAGCAGGTCTAAAGCAGGTCTAAACCAGGTCTAAAACAGGTCTAAAGCAGGTCTAAACCGGTCTAAACAGGTCTAAAGCAGGACTAAAGCAGGTCTAAAGCAGGTCTCACAGGTCTAAAGCAGGTCTAAAACCTCTCAGGTCTATTATTACCTATTTTTGCAGGTCTAAACTTACACTCAGCAGTCTAAAACAGGTCTAAAGCAGGTCTAAAACAGGTCTAAAGCAGGTCTAAAACAGGTCTAAAGCAGGTCTAAAACAGGTCTAAAGCAGGTCTAAAGTCTAAACAGGTCTAAAGCAGGTCTAAACAGGTCTAAAGCAGGTCTAAAACAGGTCTAAAGCAGGTCTAAAACAGGTCTAAAGCAGGTCTAAAACAGGTCTAAAGCAGGTCTAAAACAGGTCTAAAGCAGGTCGCAGGTCTAAAACAGGTCTAAAGCAGGTCTAAAGCAGGTCTAAAGCAGGTCTAAAACAGGTCTAAAGCAGGTCTAAAACAGGTCTAAAGCAGGTCTAAAGCAGGTCTAAAGCAGGTCTAAAGCAGGTCTAAAGCAGGTCTAAAGCAGGTCTAAAGCAGGTCTAAAGCAGGTCTAAAGCAGGTCTAAAGCAGGTCTAAGACAGGTCTAAAGCAGGTCTAAAGCAGGTCTAAGACAGGTCTAAACCAGGACTAAAGCAGGTCTAAAGCAGGTCTAAACCAGGTCTAAAACAGGTCTAAAGCAGGTCTAAACCAGGTCTAAAACAGGTCTAAAGCAGGACTAAAGCAGGTCTAAAGCAGGTCTAAAGCAGGTCTAAACCAGGTCTAAAACAGGTCTAAAGCAGGTCTAAACCCGGTCTAAAACAGGTCTAAACCAGGACTAAAGCAGGTCTAAAGCAGATCTAAAACAGGTCTAAAACAGGTCTAAAGCAGGACTAAAGCAGGTCTAAAGCAGGTCTAAAACAGGTCTAAACCAGGACTAAAGCAGGTCTAAAGCAGGTCTAAAACAGGTCTAAACCAGGACTAAAGCAGGTCTAAAGCAGGTCTAAAACAGGTCTAAACCAGGACTAAAGCAGGTCTAAAGCAGGACTAAAGCAGGTCTAAAGCAGGTCTAAAACAGGTCTAAACCAGGACTAAAGCAGGTCTAAAGCAGGTCTAAAACAGGTCTAAACCAGGACTAAAGCAGGTCTAAAGCAGATCTAAAACAGGTCTAAACCAGGACTAAAGCAGGTCTAAAGCAGGTCTAAAACAGGTCTAAACCAGGACTAAAGCAGGTCTAAAGCAGGACTAAAGCAGGTCTAAAGCAGGTCTAAAACAGGTCTAAACCAGGACTAAAGCAGGTCTAAAGCAGGTCTAAAACAGGTCTAAAGCAGGTCTAAAGCAGGTCTAAACCCGGACTAAACCAAGACTGAACCAGGACTAAGCCTCACACTGGTTGCAGGTACACACTCAACCTCTCATATTATTATTACCTATTTTTGCAGTTAACTCTTACAGAGTGGAGACTGGACACTGCCAATATAAATGTTTGTGTATTTCTATGTATTTTTCAACTGTCCTGGACACATTCCTGCACGGCCTGTCCGTCCTGGGAGTGGATCCCTCCTTCTGTGGTTCTCCCTGAGGTTTCTCTTTTTTCCCGGCTGGGTTTTTTTGGAGTTTTTCCTCTGACCCTGATGGAGGGTCTAAGGACAGGGGATGTTGTCTAGTGCAGTCTGTTAAGCCCTTTGAGGCGACTGTTGTTGTGATATTGGGCTATACAAAAATAAATGTCTTGTCTTTTCTATTAAACCTGGACTTAAACAGATCTAAACCAGGACTAAAGCAGAACTAAACTAGGTCTAAACCTGGACTAAACCATGTCTAAACCCGGACTAAACCAGGACAATTCTGGTTTTAAATATGAAAATGTCTAGTTTTATTTATTTCAATAAAGAACAGGAAATACAACTTCACTTTGCACCAACTCGATCCAAGTTAAGTCTCGACCAAAACCTTAAAAAAAAAAAAAAAAAGAAAATTCGTCAAAACCCACCTCTGCAGATCCGAAAACCAACCACTCAGTCCATCGATTAAACCGTGAGTCGATCCGTGAGTCCGTTCATAATCGATCAACGGAGAGACCGGGGAACAACCGAGATGTTCACGAGTCTCTGCTGTCTCTTCCTTTCTGTCCACAAACACGCTCCGACCTGCAGAGACGCCTTCAGGGGCCCACAACAGGCTGGGAATTTACAACATAGCACAGTCCTAGTCCTGGTCAAGTCCTGGTCTAGTCCTGGTCTAGTCCTGGTCTAGACCTGGTCTAGTCCTGGTCAAGTCCTGGTCTAGACCTGGTCTAGTCCTGGTCTAGTCCTGGTCAAGTCCTGGTCTAGACCTGGTCTAGACCTGGTCTAGTCCTGGTCAAGTCCTGGTCTAGTCCTGGTCTAGTCCTGGTTTAGTCCTATGTCTTTTTACAGAAAAAAAATAAAAATAAAAAAGAGAAAAAGGAAGCAACATGAAATATTTATTCAGGTAATGTTTAACAAGACTGAGATTTTGTGTTGACGCTGAAGTCGTAGATAAAAGCTCACTTAAAAGCTTTACGTTTGGTGTAATGTAGGCTTATAGTATTTTGTGAAGGAAAAACTTCCCTGTTTGATTTTTTTAAATAAAAGAAAAGCAGGAAAGGTCCCTCTGCTGCTGTTGGGGGAGAGTGGAGTGTAAAAATCAGGACAAACCCAGATCTGAAGCAGGACTAAACCATAAACGTGGCTCATAATGACCGTCACTCGTCTGTCAGGACAGGTCCCTCTGTCCATTATCTTTGTCCTGTTTTTGATCTGAACAGTGTCCGGGTCAGATACATAACAGCCTTTTTATAGCTCAATAACAATCAACTCTAACATCTGTTTACATCGTGTACATTCCTCTCACTGACACGACCCTCCAGAGTGAGTCCGGGCCGCTGCAGCAGGGCCAACAACAACTGCCTCGGGCCCTTCTTTGAAAACACAAAAACCTTGTGACGATGATGCACACTTTTCTACTTCCTACTAACATTGTGTTAAACAGCTTAAAGGCATAACCAACATAAAAGCCTGCTAAGAATTTGGGTTTTGAAAATGTTATAAATGGCTAAAAAGTGGTTTTAGAGGGCGTTGAACAGGTTTTGCTGGATTTAACTATGCGTTAGATGGTTTGAAACAGGTTTTAGTTGGACTTGAACAGGTTTCAGTTAGAGTTAAACAGGTTTGAGTTGGATTTGAACATGTTTTCGTTTTCTCACTGCGTAAGGACGCCCTCATGTGGCAAAAATATAAAGTTCAGGGAGGATCGAGGTTGTTAGGGTTTTAAAAAAAGGGCTAAAAGCCTTCACTGAACAACCTGCTCATGTATTTATATCTGTATAAGTCTACAGCTCACAGGACTAAACCAGGACTAAACCAGGTCTAAACCAGGTCTAAACCAGGTCTAAACCAGGACTAAACCAGGTCTAAACCAGGACTAAACCAGGACTAAACCAGGTCTAAACCAGGTCTAAACTAGGACTAAACCTCTTATGTTTAGAGGTATGAAGGAATGGAATAAACTACCAACGCATATATTACTTACTAAAAATGTCAATAAATTTAAATTATATGTAAAACAGCATCTATCAAAATAATACATCTGACTGTTTAGATTTATTTAATTTTCGTGTGTGAACATGTGTAGGTATATATATATATAGGCGTATGTGTATTAATGTGTTTATATGTGTGTATATTTCATGCCCGTATGAGGGTACATATGTACTTTGATATGTGTATATATATGTGTATATGTGTGTATGTGTATTTATCTTTTCCATTTATTTGTTGTATTTTTAATGATTTATTTTTTCTTTTTGTTTATGTATAGATTTTGGTCTAAACCAGGACTAAACCAGGACTAAACCAGGACTAAACCAAGTCTAAACCAGGACTAAACCAGGTCTAAACCAGGTCTAAACCAGGTGTAAACCAGGACTAAACCAGGTCTAAACCAGGACTAAACCAGGACTAAACCAGGACTAAACCAGGTCTAAACCAGGTCTAAACCAGGACTAAACCAGGTCTAAACCAGGACTAAACCAGGACTAAACCAGGTCTAAACCAGGTCTAAACCAGGTCTAAACCAGGACTAAACCAGGTCTAAACCAGGACTAAACCAGGACTAAACCAGGACTAAACCAGGTCTAAACCAGGTCTAAACTAGGACTAAACCAGGTCTAAACCAGGTCTAAACCAGGTCTAAACCGGGACTAAACCAGGTCTAAACAAGGTCTAAACTAGGACTAAACCAGGACTAAACCAGGTCTAAACCAGGACTAAACCAGGACTAAACCAGGTCTAAACCAGGTCTAAACCAGGTCTAAACCAGGACTAAACCAGGTCAGGACTAAACCATGTCTAAACCAGGTCTAAACTAGGACTAAACCAGGTCTAAACCAGGTCTAAACCAGGTCTAAACCAGGACTAAACCAGGTCTAAACAAGGTCTAAACTAGGACTAAACCAGGTCTAAACCAGGACTAAACCAGGACTAAACAAGGTCTAAACCAGGACTAAACCAGGACTAAACCAGATCTAAACTAGGACTAAACCAGGACTAAACCAGGACTAAACAAGGTCTAAACCAGGACTAAACAAGGTCTAAACCAGGACTAAACCAGGTCTAACCCAGGACTAAACCAGGACTAAACCAGGACTAAACCAGGTCTAACCCAGGACTAAACCAGGACTAAACTAGGACTAAACCAGGTCTAACCCAGGACTAAACCAGGACTAAACCAGGACTAAACCAGGTCTAAACCAGGTCTAAACCAGGTCTAAACCAGGTCTAAACCAGGACTAAACCAGGACTAAACCAGGTCTAAACCAGGTCTAAACCAGGACTAAACCAGGTCTAAACCAGGACTAAACCTGGGTCTAAACCAGGTCTAAACCAGGTCTAAACCAGGTCTAAACCAGGACTAAACCAGGTCTAAACCAGGACTAAACCAGGTCTAAACCAGGACTAAACCAGGACTAAACCAGGTCTAAACCAGGTCTAAACCAGGACTAAACCAGGACTAAACCAGGTCTAAACCAGGACTAAACCAGGACTAAACCAGGTCTAAACCAGGTCTAAACCAGGACTAAACCAGGACTAAACCAGGACTAAACCAGGTCTAAACCAGGTCTAAACCAGGACTAAACCAGGACTAAACCAGGTCTAAACCAGGTCTAAACCAGGTCTAAACCAGGACTAAACCAGGACTAAACCAGGTCTAAACCAGGACTAAACCAGGTCTAAACCAGGTCTAAACCAGGACTAAACCAGGTCTAAACCAGGACTAAACCAGGTCTAAACCAGGTCTAAACCAGGACAACCAGGTCTAAACCAGGACTAAACCAGGTCTAAACCAGGTCTAAACCAGGACTAAACCAGGTCTAAACCAGGACTAAACCAGGTCTAAACCAGGACTAAACCAGGACTAAACCAGGTCTAAACCAGGACTAAACCAGGACTAAACCAGGTCTAAACCAGGTCTAAACCAGGACTAAACCAGGTCTAAACCAGGACTAAACCAGGACTAAACCAGGACTAAACCAGGACTAAACCAGGTCTAAACCAGGTCTAAACCAGGACTAAACCAGGTCTAAACCAGGTCTAAACCAGGACTAAACCAGGACTAAACCAGGACTAAACCAGGTAAACCAGGTCTAAACCAGGACTAAACCAGGTCTAAACCAGGACTAAACCAGGACTAAACCATGGCTAAACCAGGGCTAAACCAGGACTAAACCAGGACTAAACCAGATCTAAACCGGGTCTAAACCGGGTCCAAACCGGGACTAAACCAGGACTAAACCAGGACTAAACCAGGACTAAACCAGGTCTAAACCAGGACTAAACCAGGACTAAACCAGGACTAAACCAGGACTAAACCAGGTCTAAACCAGGACTAAACCAGGACTAAACCAGGACTAAACCAGGACTAAACCAGGTCTAAACCAGGACTAAACCAGGACTAAACCATGGCTAAACCAGGGCTAAACCAGGGCTAAACCAGGACTAAACCAGGACTAAACCAGGACTAAACCAGGACTAAACCAGGACTAAACCAGGACTAAACCAGGTCTAAACCAGGTCTAAACCAGGTCTAAACCAGGACTAAACCAGGACTAAAACCAGGACTAAACCAGGACTAAACCAGGACTAAACCAGGACTAAACCAGGTCTAAACCAGGACTAAACCAGGACTAAACCAGGACTAAACCAGGACTAAACCAGGACTAAACCAGGACTAAACCAGGACTAAACCAGGACTAAACCAGGACTAAACCAGGACTAAACCAGGTCTAAACCAGGACTAAACCAGGACTAAACCAGGACTAAACCAGGACTAAACCAGGACTAAACCAGACTAAACCAGGACTAAACCAGATCTAAACCAGGGTCTAAACCAGGTCTAAACCAGGACTAAACCAGGACTAAACCAGGACTAAACCAGGTCTAAACCAGGACTAAACCAGGACTAAACCAGGACTAAACCAGGACTAAACCAGGTCTAAACCAGGACTAAACCAGGACTAAACCAGGACTAAACCAGGTCTAAACCAGGACTAAACCAGGACTAAACCAGGACTAAACCAGGACTAAACCAGGTCTAAACCAGGACTAAACCAGGACTAAACCAGGACTAAACCAGGTCTAAACCAGGACTAAACCAGGGCTAAACCAGGACTAAATAAACCAGGACTAAACCAGGACTAAACCAGGACTAAACCAGGACTAAACCAGGTCTAAACCAGGACTAAACCAGGACTAAACCATGGCTAAACCATGGCTAAACCAGGGCTAAACCAGGGCTAAACCAGGACTAAACCAGATCTAAACCGGGTCTAAACCGGGTCTAAACCGGGACTAAACCGGGACTAAACCAGGACTAAACCAGGACTAAACCAGGTCTAAACCAGGTCTAAACCAGGACTAAACCAGGACTAAACCAGGTCTAAACCAGGGCTAAACCAGGACTAAACCATTTACATTTACATTTATTCATTTAGCAGACGCTTTTATCCAAAGCGACTTACATTACATTACCAGTGTTACAGTCACTGGAGGCAAGGTGGGTTAAGTGTCTTGCCCAAGGACACAACCAGGTCTAAACCAGGACTAAACCAGGACTAAACCAGGTCTAAACCAGGACTAAACCAGGACTAAACCAGGGCTAAACCAGGACTAAACCAGGACTAAACCAGGTCTAAACCAGGACTAAACCAGGACTAAACCAGGGCTAAACCAGGACTAAACCAGGACTAAACCAGGTCTAAACCAGGACTAAACCAGGTCTAAACCAGGTCTAAACCAGGACTAAACCAGGGCTAAACCAGGACTAAACCAGGACTAAACCAGGTCTAAACCAGGACTAAACCAGGGCTAAACCAGGACTAAACCAGGACTAAACCAGGTCTAAACCAGGACTAAACCAGGACTAAACCAGGTCTAAACCAGGACTAAACCAGGTCTAAACCAGGACTAAACCAGGACTAAACCAGGACTAAACCAGGTCTAAACCAGGTCTAAACCAGGTCTAAACCAGGACTAAACCAGGACTAAACCAGGTCTAAACCAGGACTAAACCAGGTCTAAACCAGGTCTAAACCAGGACTAAACCAGGTCTAAACCAGGACTAAACCAGGTCTAAACCAGGTCTAAACCAGGACTAAACCAGGACTAAACCAGGTCTAAACCAGGACTAAACCAGGTCTAAACCAGGACTAAACCAGGACTAAACCAGGTCTAAACCAGGTCTAAACCAGGTCTAAACCAGGTCTAAACCAGGACTAAACCAGGTCTAAACCAGGACTAAACCAGGTCTAAACCAGGACTAAACCAGGACTAAACCAGGACTAAACCAGGTCTAAACCAGGACTAAACCAGGTCTAAACTGAAAGGTCTAAACCAGGACTAAACCAGGTCTAAACCAGGTCTAAACCAGGTCTAAACCAGGTCTAAACCAGGACTAAACCAGGTCTAAACCAGGACTAAACCAGGTCTAAACCAGGTCTAAACCAAACCAGGACTAAACCAGGACTAAAACCAGGATCTAAACCAGGAATAAACCAGGTCTAAACCAGGACTAAACCAGGACTAAACCAGGACTAAACCAGGACTAAACCAGGTTGTAAAAATTGAAACAGCCTTTTTTACCTGAAAAATAAAATGTATAGTGTTCGATTGTATGTTTTACACATTGTTTCAAAGATAAATACATCATTGAAATGTTCACTTTGTAAGAAATCATTAACTTTGTTCCAAACGTTCTCCAGGTGAACGAGGGAACTAGTCTTTGAGGTATGATAGGAATATTCTTCATTCACATTATTGCATCCATGGGTTGGATTCGACATAGTAATCAAATGAGTTTATATAAAGACAGTTCCCCGTTTTGTTTCATCCTCTTTCTGTTCCTTTCTCACATATGTTTAGGTCCAGATAAATGTACAATGTACAAAAAAATGGACATTCATACTTCATTCAAAAGCTACAGTTCCTTTAATGTCCACTAGAGCGTCAATTCACGTAGCTCTAAATGTAAAACTATTGTTGCTTTAATAATAATACGGTTTAAATAAAAACATTGAACTAAACTGAAAAAAAACGGAGAGAAATTACTTTATCACATTTCACAATAAATGGTTTTGTAAAGCGCTCTGACAAAATGGGTGGTCTTTTATTTCTTCACTGACTGACCAAAGAGAACAGTTGACGCGTTAAACTTCCTCAAAAAAACGCTCTTCCTCTTTTTGTCTGAGCGCGCACACACTTCCTCCTGCTCCTTCCGGACCTAGACCAGGACCCAGACCTAGACCCTGACCCCACACCGGCCCAGGGGCACGCACTGACGGCCGCGACCTCCAGAGCGAGCACCGGCAGCACAGCGGGACGAGGCGGAGCAGCGCGGCCGGACACAGCAGCTCATGAGCGGTGAGAGTCCGTGACACTTCCCGCTGTTTCTTCTAGAGCTTTGACTGTGAGAGTTTTTTTTTTTTAATGACGTAGATCTGATTTAATTCCTGTTTCTGTCCAAGAGAAGTCTTATTACTAGTCTAGGTTTAGGGTTATATTTATTCCTGGTTTAATTCAGGGGTTGGTATAGTTTTTATCCTGGTTTAGTCCTTTTCTAGGTTTATTTTAATTTTTTCTTATTATTTCCTGGTTTTGACATTATTCCTGGTTTAATTCTTTTTTCTGTCTTGGTTTAGACCTTCATCAGACGTGGTTACATCATATTTAGTCTTGTTTAGACCAAGTTCAGTCATAGTCTACGCCTGGTTTAGAGACGGTTAGTTCTGGTCTAAGGTTTTTAGACTTAGAACTGGCTAAGTTCTAGTCTAGTCCTTGTCAAGTCTTGGTTTAGTCCTGGTTTAGACCTGGTTCAGTCCTGGTTTAGTCCTGGTTTAGACCTGGTTCAGTCCTGATTTAGTCCTGGTTTAGTCCTGGTTTAGACCTGGTTCAGTCCTGGTTTAGTCCTGGTTTAGACCTGGTTCAGTCCTGATTTAGTCCTGGTTTAGTCCTGGTTTAGATTTGGTTCAGTCCTGGTTTAGTCCTGGTTTAGATCTGGTTTAGTCCTGGTTTGGATCTGGTTTAGTCCTGGTTTAGATCTGGTTTAGACCTGGTTTAGTCCTGGTTTAGATCTGGTTTAGACCTGGTTCAGTCCTGGTTTAGTCCTGGTTTAGATCTGGTTTAGTCCTGGTTTAGTCCTGGTTTAGATCTGGTTTAGTCCTGGTTTAGACCTGGTTTAGTCCTGGTTTAGATCTGGTTTAGTCCTGGTTTAGTCCTGGTTTAGATCTGGTTTAGTCCTGGTTTAGAAATGGTTTAGTCCTGGTTTAGACCTGGTTTAGTCCTGGTTTAGATCTGGTTTAGTCCTGGTTTAGACCTGGTTTAGACCTGGTTTAGGCCTGGTTTAGACCTGGTTTAGTCCTGGTTTAGACCTGGTTTAGGCCTGGTTTAGACCTGGTTTAGGCCTGGTTTAGACCTGGTTTAGTCCTGGTTTAGACCTGGTTTAGACTTGGTTTAGTCCTGGTTTAGACCTGGTTTAGGCCTGGTTTAGTCCTGGTTTAGTCCTGGTTTAGATCTGGTTTAGTCCTGGTTTAGTCCTGGTTTAGATCTGGTTTAGACCTGGTTTAGACCTGGTTTAGACCTGGTTTAGGCCTGGTTTAGACCTGGTTTAGTCCTGGTTTAGACCTGGTTTAGACTTGGTTTAGTCCTGGTTTAGACCTGGTTTAGTCCTGGTTTAGATCTGGTTTAGTCCTGGTTTAGTCCTGGTTTAGATCTGGTTTAGTCCTGGTTTAGACCTGGTTTAGTCCTGGTTTAGATCTGGTTTAGTCCTGGTTTAGTCCTGGTTTAGATCTGGTTTAGACCTGGTTTAGTCCTGGTTTAGATCTGGTTTAGACCTGGTTCAGTCCTGGTTTAGTCCTGGTTTAGATCTGGTTTAGTCCTGGTTTAGATCTGGTTTAGTCCTGGTTTAGATCTGGTTTAGACCTGGTTTAGTCCTGGTTTAGACCTGGTTCAGATCTGGTTTAGTCCTGGTTTAGACCTGGTTTAGTCCTGGTTTAGATCTGGTTTAGTCCTGGTTTAGTCCTGGTTTAGTCCTGGTTTAGACCTGGTTCAGATCTGGTTTAGTTCTGGTTTAGTTCTGGTTTAGGCCTGTTTTTTTATCATTGAGTCAATCAGACAAAAGACAACGCCATCTCTCCAGTCACATGACCCCCTGAGCATCATGTAACTTCCTTATTTCCAGTCTTTAATGAGACGCTTGTTCTTCATGTTACTGGCACTAAACCAGGTCTAAACCAGGTCTAAACCAGGTCTAAACCAGGACTAAACCAAGTCTAAACCAGGTCTAAACCAGGTCTAAACCAGGTCTAAACCAGGACTAAACCAAGTCTAAACCAGGTCTAAACCAGGACTAAACCAGGTCTAAACCAGGCCTAAACCAGGTCTAAACCAGGTCTAAACCAGGTCTAAACCAGGTCTAAACCAGGACTAAACCAGGACTAAACCAGGTCTAAACCAGGTCTAAACCAGGTCTAAACCAGGACTAAACCAGGTCTGAACCAGGACTACACCGGGACCCCTTTCAATTTTCTGCTGGTACAATAGCAACAGCCAGTAAACTGCATTACACATGAACTTTTTTAATAAATATAGTTTTTCTGATTTGAATTGAACTGATTTGAAACCCGAACCACCAGGTAAAGAATTTAACCTGATATGAACTCAAGTTGACATTAAAGAAATTTTATCGCTGCAACAAAATATTTTGTGAAAAGACTGAGGTCCTTTTGAGTTATTGGATAAATAGCCTACGTCAAACAAAATAGACAATAGTTAATGTTTAAAACCAAATATGGTCCGTTTATAACTATAAAACCAGGACTAAACCAGGTCTAAACCAGGACTAAACCAGGTCTAAACCAGGACTAAACCAGGTCTAAACCAGGACTAAGATTAGATATAAAAAATGGATTATGATCTGAAATATTTTTAATAAAGAATAGGGAGTGGACTCTTGATTAGATGATATTTATCGAATGCTAAGACAGGTATTTATGAGAAAGTACGTTTTTATAATGTGCTTGAAAGTTGTTTTGTGTGGAGCTGTCTTTTCTTTCTCCCATTTGTTGATGTGAGCGTTGCCACCAGTTTTATTCATGATACTTCCGTCTAAACCAGGACTAAACCAGGACTAAACCAGGACTAAACCAGGTCTAAACCAGGTCTAAACCAGGTCTACACCAGGACTAAACCAGGACTAAACCAGGTCTAAACCAGGTCTAAACCAGGACTAAACCAGGACTAAACCAGGACTAAAACAGGTCTAACCCAGGACTAAACCAGGACTAAACCAGGACTAAACCAGGTCTAAACCAGGTCTAAACCAAGACTAAACCAGGACTAAACCAGGACTAAACCAGGACTAAACCAGGTCTAAACCAGGTCTAAACCAGGACTAAACCAGGTCTAAACCAGGTCTAAACCAGGACTAAACCAGGACTAAACCAGGACTAAACCAGGTCTAAACCAGGTCTAAACCAGGACTAAACCAGGACTAAACCAGGACTAAAACAGGTCTAACCCAGGACTAAACCAGGACTAAACCAGGACTAAACCAGGTCTAAACCAGGTCTAAACCAGGTCTAAACCAGGACTAAACCAGGACTAAAACAGGTCTAAACCAGGTCTAACCCAGGTCTAAACCAGGTCTAAACCAGGACTAAACCAGGACTAAAACAGGTCTAAACCAGGTCTAACCCAGGTCTAAACCAGGTCTAAACCAGGTCTAAACCAGGACTAAACCAGGACTAAAACAGGTCTAAACCAGGTCTAAACCAGGACTAAACCAGGACTGAACAGGAAATGCACTAAACACACTGAGTCGAGCTCTGACACTAACTACAGAACATTGAACCTTTGGTCTGGTTTCACTTTCATTAAAGACTTGGACTGTTTTATAATTTAACCTTCCATCGGCACCAAGAGAGTGTTTTATTTTCCCAAAATGCAATCTGTTTGTTCAGATAAATGGGTTTAGTCGTGGTTTGGGCGGGGCTGTTGTATTTTTTAAACTCTGTCAACGGCTCTGGATCTGTGTCTGAGAGTTTTACAGCCTAATCTTATTTTTTTTAATCACTTGATCTAAAAGCTTAGCCGCAGCTTGTTGAGAATTAAATGTTGTAAGTTTAAAATCCAGGAAGTATAGGCCGGTTTTCTGTTTGTCTTGGGTCAGCCGGGAAGTTTCTGGTTTGTGAAAGAGACAGAAAGAGGAAGGAAGTCTCGTTTGGTGAGAAGACTGATCTTAAATATAAAAAAACAGAGCTGACAAGGCGAAACCGGGTTTAACCAGTTCCTCGATACAAGAGAACGACCACAAAGACCCAACCTGTGTCTGGTACTCAGTCTCCCAGAATTCACCCTGATTGTTTAAATGAATGGGTTTAGTCCTAGTTCAGACCTGGTTTAGACCGGCATCAGACATTAGACAGCATCAGGGAAAGTCACATGGTCGGCTTTTAGATTCTCTCTTGTAAAGTTCTAAGTCCTTTAGACTTTGGTGTCGTCCTTCATTAGTCAGGACTGAACCAGGTCTAGCCCAGCTTTCCTCAGACCCTACAGTAGGTCAGCTGTGGTCCGGCCCAGACTCTGGAGACTTCGATTCTGGGCGGAGGACTATAATCTCACTCAGAGCAGCTCCAAACTCTTTACTCAGACTGAGACTTTAGAAAACTACTGTCCTGGTTTAGTCCTGGTTTAGTCCTGGTTTAGTCCTGGTTTAGTCCTGGTTTAGTCCTGATTTAGTCCTGATTTAGACCTGATTTAGACCTGTTTTAGTCCTGGTTTAGTCCTGGTTTAGACCTGGTTTAGTCCTGGTTTAGACCTGGTTTAGACCTGGTTTAGTCCTGGTTTAGACCTGGTTTAGTCCTGGTTTAGTCCTGGTTTAGTCCTGGTTTAGACCTGGTTTAGTCCTGGTTTAGACCTGGTTTAGTCCTGGTTTAGTCCTGGTGTAGTCCTGGTTTAGACCTGGTTTAGTCCTGGTTTAGTCCAGGTTTAGTCCTGGTTTAGACCTGGTTTACATCTGGTTTAGACCTGGTTTAGTCCTGGTTTAGTCCTGGTTTAGTCCAGGTTTAGTCCAGGTTTAGTCCTGGTTTAGTCCGGGTTTAGTCCTGGTTTAGTCCTGGTTTAGTCCTGTTTTAGACCTGGTTTAGTCCTGGTTTAGTCCTGGTTTAGTCCTGATTTAGACCTGTTTTAGTCCTGGTTTAGTCCTGGTTTAGACCTGGTTTAGACCTGGTTTAGTCCTGGTTTAGACCTGGTTTAGTCCTGGTTTAGTCCTGGTTTAGTCCTGGTTTAGTCCTGGTTTAGACCTGGTTTAGTCCTGGTTTAGACCTGGTTTAGTCCTGGTTTAGTCCTGGTGTAGTCCTGGTTTAGACCTGGTTTAGTCCTGGTTTAGTCCAGGTTTAGTCCTGGTTTAGACCTGGTTTACATCTGGTTTAGACCTGGTTTAGTCCTGGTTTAGACCTGGTTTAGTCCAGGTTTAGTCCAGGTTTAGTCCGGGTTTAGTCCTGGTTTAGTCCTGGTTTAGACCTGGTTTAGTCCTGGTTTAGTCCTGTTTTAGACCTGGTTTAGTCCTGGTTTAGTCCTGGTTTAGTCCGGGTTTAGTCCTGGTTTAGTCCTGGTTTAGACCTGGTTTAGACCCGGTTTAGACCTGGTTTAGACCTGGTTTAGTCCTGGTTTAGTCCTGTTTTAGACCTGGTTTAGTCCTGGTTTAGTCCTGGTTTAGACCTGGTTTAGTCCTGGTTTAATCCGGGTTTAGTCCTGTTTTAGTCCTGGTTTAGACCTGGTTTAGTCCTGGTTTAGTCCAGGTTTAGACCTGGTTTAGTCCTGGTTTTAGTCCAGGTTTAGTCTGGTTTAGTCCTGGTTTAGTCTTTGGTCACAATGGTTTAGACCTGGTTTGACATCTGGTTTAGACCTGGTTTAGTCCTGGATTTACATCTGGTTTGACCTGGTTTAGTCCTGTGGTTTAGTCACTGGTTTAGACACCAGTTTGTCTGGTTTAGTCCTGTTTTGATCCTGGTAGTCCTGGTTTAGTCCTGGTTTAGACCTGGTTTAGTCCTGGTTTAGACCTGGTTTAGACCTGGTTTAGTCCTGGTTTACATCTGGTTTAGACCTGGTTTAGTCCTGGTTTAGTCCTGGTTTACATCTGGTTTAGACCTGGTTTAGTCCTGGTTTAGACCTGGTTTAGACCTGGTTTAGTCCTGGTTTAGTCCTGGTTTAGTCCTGGTTTAGTCCTGGTTTACATCTGGTTTAGACCTGGTTTAGTCCGGGTTTAGTCCTGGTTTAGTCCTGGTTTAGTCCTGGTTTAGACCTGGTTTAGTCCTGGTTTAGTCCTGGTTTAGTCCTGGTTTAGTCCTGGTTTAGTCCTGGTTTACATCTGGTTTAGACCTGGTTTAGACCTGGTTTAGACCTGGTTTAGTCCTGGTTTAGTCCTGGTTTAGACCTGGTTTAGTCCTGGTTTAGTCCTGGTTTAGTCCGGGTTTAGTCCTGGTTTAGTCCGGGTTTAGTCCTGGTTTAGTCCTGGTTTAATCCGGGTTTAGTCCTGGTTTAGTCCTGTTTTAGTCCTGGTTTAGCCCAGGTTTAGACCTGGTTTAGTCCTGGTTTAGACTTGGTTTAGACCTGGTTTAGTCCTGGTTTAGACCTGGTTTAGACTTGGTTTAGTCCTGGTTTAGACCTGGTTTAGACCTGGTTTAGACCTGGTTTAGATCTGGTTTAGACCTGGTTTAGACCTGGTTTAGACCTGGTTTATTTCTAACTCAAACCTGTTTCAGACTAAAATTCAAATGGAGCCTGTTTTGTTTAGAGACCGTTTCCTGAAGCTCTCATTTCCATAAAAACAAATCAGCCTCTGTCTCCAGGTGCATTATGGGAAACGACCGTCCGCCCTTAAAAGAACTGTGAGAGACTTTTCAAGACAAGGACCAATCGGATTCAAGGAGAAAAAACAGTCCAGGTAATGATTTATTCACTTATTACTTCCTTCAGATGTGGAATGGAATTGTGATGAGTTTTAAACGGCTGTAAACACCTGACTCTGACTGAAGGGGGCAGTCATTTGAATTTCTCTAAATGGGACTAACACACCTGAGGCTGTGGCTGAAACCAGTTGAACAAACTCAGAGTTAATGCAGAGTAAGGTCTGATAAAACCAAACAAGTCCAAACTGGATAACTCTGGGTTCTGTTGGATGGATCATTTCTCTCTCATCTCAGGTTTAAACCCTAAACCAATTATTAGTAGGCCTGTCTGTGCAGTGAACAGCCAATAGTATTTATCCTGGAGGGAAAAGGGGGCGGGACTATTTCTTAGAAACAGGAAGCAACATGGTCACAGCAGAAAACTGGAGAAATGCTGATTGTATAAGTTTGAAGACAGTAATTATAAAACCTAAAAACATATATTATATAAACGTCATATATTTCAGGATGTTTTACACTAACTTAACTTAACACACAAAAACATGTAGAACCGTAGAAAAGATTACTCAAAACTATAAAAATTATGAATCAAAAACAATATACATTTTTCATTAATAAAACTTAGGTGTGATCCAAATTCAAGTGTAACTGATGTCCTCTACATTGTTAGAGTTTAATAAAGTCTCTATTCTCTGGATCCATGTGACTTTGCTCACATCTGATCGGTCCACTTTGGTTTCGCGGACTCTAAACCAAAACTAAACCTGCTCCAAACCACTCAGAGTTTGCTCAAACTAAACCTGAACTTACCTGGATCTAAACCTCACCCGCCTTCTAGCAACAGGCCCCTGGATAAAGAGGTGGATTGTGGGATTGCTGCAGGTTTAAGGTGGGACACAGCTCCAGAGTCGGACACAGCTCCAGAGTCGAACACAGCTCCAGAGTCAAACACAGCTCCAGAGTCAAACACAGCTCCAGAGTCGGACACAGCTCCAGAGTCAAACACAGCTCCTGAGTCGGACACAGCTCCAGAGTCAAACACAGCTCCAGAGTCGGACACAGCTCCAGAGTCGGACACAGCTCCAGAGACGGACACAGCTCCAGAGTCGAACACAGCTCCAGAGTTGGAAACAACTCCAGAGTCAAACACAGCTCCAGAGTCGGAAACAGCTCCAGAGTCAAACACAGCTCCAGAGTCGGATAGAGACACAGAGTCGAACACAGCTCCAGAGTTGAACACAGCTCCAGAGTTGGAAACAACTCCAGAGTCAAACACAGCTCCAGAGTCGGAAACAGCTCCAGAGTCAAACACAGCTCCAGAGTCGGATAGAGACACAGAGTCGAACACAGCTCCAGAGTCAAACACAGCTCCAGAGTCGAACACAGCTCCAGAGTCGGACAGAGACACAGAGTCGGAAACAGCTCCAGAGTCAAACACAGCTCCAGAGTCAAACAGAGACACAGAGTCGGACACAGCTCCAGAGTCAAACACAGCTCCAGAGTCGGACACAGCTCCAGAGTCAGACAAAGCTCCTGAGTCGGACACAGCTCCAGAGTCGGACAGAGACACAGAGTCAAACACAGCTCCTGAGTCGGACACAGCTCCAGAGTCGGACACAGCTCCAGAGTCGGAAACAGCTCCAGAGTCGGACACAGCTCCTGAGTCGGACACAGCTCCAGAGTCGCACACAGCTCCAGAGTCGGACAGAGACACAGAGTCGGACAGAGACACAGAGTAGGACAGAGACACAGAGTCGGACACAGCTCCAGAGACGGAAACAGCTCCAGAGTCGGACACAGCTCCAGAGTCGGACACAGCTCCAGAGTCGGACAGAGACACAGAGTAGGACAGAGACACAGAGTCGGACACAGCTCCAGAGACGGAAACAGCTCCAGAGTCGGAAACAGCTCCAGAGTCAAACACAGCTCCAGAGTCGGACAGAGACACAGAGTCAGACACAGCTCCAGAGTCAAACACAGCTCCTGAGTCGGAAACAGCTCCAGAGTCAAACACAGCTCCAGAGTCGGACAGAGACACAGAGTCCGACACAGCTCCAGAGTCAGACAAAACTCCTGAGTTGGACACAGCTCCAGAGTCGGACACAGCTCCAGAGTCAAACACAGCTCCTGAGTCGGACACAGCTCCAGAGTCAGACAAAACTCCTGAGTTGGACACAGCTCCAGAGTCGGACACAGCTCCAGAGTCAAACACAGCTCCTGAGTCGGACACAGCTCCAGAGTCGGACACAGCTCCTTAGTCGGACACAGCTCCAGAGTTGGACACAGCTCCAGAGTCGGACACAGCTCCAGAGTCGGACACAGCTCCTGAGTCGGACACAGCTCCAGAGTCGGACACAGCTCCAGAGTCGCACACAACTCCAGAGTCGGACAGAGACACAGAGTCGGACACAGCTCCAGAGTCGGACACAGCTCCAGAGTCGGACACAGCTCCAGAGTCGGACAGAGACACAGAGTCGGACACAGCTCCAGAGTCGGACGCAGCTCCAGAGTCGGACGCAGCTCCAGAGTCGAACACAGCTCCAGAGTCGGACAGAGACACAGAGTCGAACACAGCTCCAGAGTCGGACACAGCTCCAGAGTCAGACACAGCTCCAGAGTCGAACACAGCTCCAGAGTCAGACACAGCTCCAGAGTCGAACACAGCTCCAGAGTCGGACACAGCTCCAGAGTCGGAAACAGCTCCAGAGTCAAACACAGCTCCTGAGTCGGACACAGCTCCAGAGTCGGAAACAGCTCCAGAGTCAAACACAGCTCCTGAGTCGGACACAGCTCCAGAGTCGGACACAGCTCCAGAGTCGGACAGAGACACAGAGTCGGACAGAGACACAGAGTCGGACACAGCTCCAGAGTCGGACGCAGCTCCAGAGTCGGACACAGCTCCAGAGTCAGACACAGCTCCAGAGTCGAACACAGCTCCAGAGTCGGACAGAGACACAGAGTCGGACACAGCTCCAGAGTCGAACACAGCTCCGGAGTCGGACAGAGACACAGAGTCGGACACAGCTCCAGAGTCGGACAGAGACACAGAGTCAGACACAGCTCCAGAGTCGGACAGATACACAGAGTCAGACACAGCTCCAGAGTCGGACAGAGACACAGAGTCGGACACAGCTCCAGAGTCGGACAGAGACACAGAGTCGGAAACAGCTCCAGAGTCGGAAACAGCTCCAGAGTCAGACACAGCTCCAGAGTCGGACACAGCTCCAGAGTCGGACAGAGACACAGAGTCGGAAACAGCTCCAGAGTCAGACACAGCTCCAGAGTCGGACACAGCTCCAGAGTCGGACACAGCTCCAGAGTCGGAAACAGCTCCAGAGTCGGACAGAGACACAGAGTCGGAAACAGCTCCAGAGTCAGACACAGCTCCAGAGTCGGACACAGCTCCAGAGTCGGACAGAGACACAGAGTCGGAAACAGCTCCAGAGTCAGACACAGCTCCGGAGTTGGACACAGCTCCAGAGTCGGACAGAGACACAGAGTCGGACACAGCTCCAGAGTCAAACACAGCTCCAGAGTCGGACAGAGACACAGAGTCGGACACAGCTCCAGAGTCGGACAGAGACACAGAGTCGGACACAGCTCCAGAGTCAAACACAGCTCCAGAGTCGGACAGAGACACAGAGTCGGACACAGCTCCAGAGTCGGACAGAGACACAGAGTCGGACACAGCTCCAGAGTCGGACAGAGACACAGAGTCGGACACAGCTCCAGAGTCGGACACAGCTCCAGAGTCGGACAGAGACACAGAGTCGGACAGAGAACCAGAGTCGGACAAGGACACAGAGTCGGACACAGCTCCAGAGTCAAACACAGCTCCAGAGTCGGACACAGCTCCAGAGTCGGACAGAGACACAGAGTCGGACAGAGACACAGAGTCGGACAGAGAACCAGAGTCGGACAGAGACACAGAGTCGGACAGAGACACAGAGTCGGACAGAGAACCAGAAAAACCAGAGACAAAGACTCACGCTGCCTCTGGCACCTGTTTGTTCTGTTCATGTCGTAAAAAGTTTAGAATTATTATTATTATTATTATTATTATTATTATTATTATTATTATTATTATTACAAAAACAAGACGTTATTTATTTTTTAAAACCTTTTTCCATTTAATGTTTTCGCTTGAGTCCAATCAGCTGAGTAGTGTTGGGCTCCACCTTTTCCAAAGCAGAGCATAAAGCATAAAGCTTTTTGCACCTCATCGTACCGTCAAAGTGGAAATGAGGCTTTACTGACACTCGTGTGATGCTGAGAATAATAATAAGTGTGTTATGTAAAAAATGAGATGCAAATGTTGGGTTTCCACTTCATCAAAAGGAGTCTGTTTTTTTCAAATGAAGCGAAAAGTGAAATCAGCTTGTGGTTTGTCTGGTGTTGGAAAAGTTCCAGTATATTTTTGTTTTCTTCCCATCACTCATTTTAATTGATGATTCAGATATTCTTAGGTTTTTATTTCTCCATTTTTAATTCCACTTCTGTTTTTAAACATTTTAAATAACTTCAGAGCCAAGAAAAGGAAGAAAGCTCACAATGTCAGAACAAGAGTCTGAACTGTGAGAAAACGGCTGACAAGACTAAAGAGTTTCATATAGTTCATATATATTCTCCTACAGTGTACTCCAGGAGAATATAGTCCAATTTAAATCCACCTAAAACCTGTTCAAATCCAAATAAAACCCAATTAAATCCACTCACTTGCTCCAACAGTATTTTTTTACGGTGTCTCTCTCTCTCTTCAGGTTACTGAGAGGTTGGGCACGGGGTCAGAGGTCACGTAATGCAGACCATAAAGTGTGTGGTGGTGGGAGACGGAGCAGTGGGAAAGACCTGTCTCCTCATTTCATACACGACCGGAGCCTTCCCCCGAGAATACATCCCCACAGTGTTCGACAACTACAGCAGCCAGGTCCGAGCAAAACCAGGTCTAGACCGGGACTGAACCTGGACTTAACCAGGACTGAACCAGGTCTAGACCGGGACTGAACCAGGACTTAACCAGGTCTAGACCAGGACTGAACAGGACTTAACCAGGTCTAGACCAGGACTGAACCAGGACTGAACAGGACTTAACAGGACTGAACCAGGACTTAACAGGACTTTACCAGGACTAGACCAGGACTGAACCAGGACTTAACCAGGACTTAACCAGGACTGAACCAGGACTTAACAGGACTTTACCAGGTCTAGACCGGGACTGAACCAGGACTTAGAAAGGCTCTTTTTTCATAATTTCTTTTGTCATAAAACCTGTTCAAGTCCATCTTAAACCTGTTCTGATCCTCCTAAAACCCGGTTCTTGTCCAGGTGACGGTGGACGGTCGGACTCTCAGCCTGAACCTCTGGGACACGGCGGGACAGGAAGAGTATGACCGGCTCCGGACTTTGTCGTATCCTCAGACCAACGTCTTCATCATCTGTTTCTCCATCTCCAGCCCCGCCTCCTACGAGAACGTCCTGCACAAGTGGCACCCCGAGGTCTGAGCTCCGCCTTCTTTTGTCCAGGTTTAGTCTTGGGTTTGTAAAGTCTGAGTTTGATTCTGGTTCAGACCTGGTTTACTTCATGTTTAGTGTTGGATTTAGTCTTGCTTTAGAGTGTTGGTCCTTGTTGTCTTCTTTAGTTTTGACCTGAGTGTTCTTTGTTAATCCCTGATATAGTCTTAATTGTTAAGTTGTTAGTTTAATAGTTTTACTTAAATGCAGATTATTTTAAGATTTGACGTTGTCTCAAACATATTTTTAGGCCATCGTTATTTGCGACAAAAAGCAGTGACTCTTGTTTTGTGAAAGACCCATCATTTAAACAAGGCTCTTGGTATTTCCTCTTTCCTAGCTTTTATTAGATCTTAGTGCAAGATAAGAATTCTCATCAAGGTGAAAAGTTCTCTGGTAATATCAACTGGTGGAGTATAAGGGTTAAATTAGAATTCAATCGTCTGTGTGGCAACATTTAGTTTTTTTGGTGGAAATAAGAAACAGTAAAAGAGTGTCAGACAAAACACAAACAATATGTAAATCAATGCTGTACACGGCGGCTAATACCAGCTCTATGCAAAGACACAGAACAACCACTGCTTTCAAACAGCCACGCCTGGAAACAGTGGAAAATATCTGTCTCCCGTCACAGCCCAGAGTCCCAACAGGTATTGTTTAAAAATATAACCTGGTCTATATCTACATTTGGTTTAGTTCTAGTTTAATACTAGTTTTAGTTCGTATTTAGTCTCTCTGTGGTCTGACCCCGGTCTCTCTGTGGTCTGACCTCGGTCTGTCTGTGGTCTGACCCCGGTCTCTCTGTGGTCTGACCGCTGTCTCTCTGTGGTCTGACCCCGGTCTCTCTGTGGTCTGACCCCGGTCTCTCTGTGGTCTGACCGCGGTCTCTCTGTGGTCTGACCCCGGTCTGTCTGTGGTCTGACCCCGGTCTGTCTGTGGTCTGACCCCGGTCTCTCTGTGGTCTGACCCCGGTCTCTCTGTGGTCTGACCCCGGTCTGTCTGTGGTCTGACCCCGGTCTCTCTGTGGTCTAACCCCGGTCTCTCTGTGGTCTGACCCCGGTCTGTCTGTGGTCTAACCCCGGTCTCTCTGTGGTCTGACCCCGGTCTCTCTGTGGTCTGACCCCGGTCTCTCTGTGGTCTGACCCCGGTCTCTCTGTGGTCTGACCCCGGTCTCTCTGTGGTCTGACCCCGGTCTGTCTGTGGTCTAACCCCGGTCTGTCTGTGGTCTGACCCCGGTCTCTCTGTGGTCTAACCCCGGTCTCTCTGTGGTCTGATCCCGGTCTCTCTGTGGTCTAACCCCGGTCTGTCTGTGGTCTGACCCCGGTCTCTCTGTGGTCTGACCGCGGTCTCTCTGTGGTCTGACCCCGGTCTGTCTGTGGTCTGACCCCGGTCTCTCTGTGGTCTAACCCCGGTCTCTCTGTGGTCTGACCCCGGTCTGTCTGTGGTCTGACCCCGGTCTCTCTGTGGTCTGACCCCGGTCTGTCTGTGGTCTGACCCCGGTCTCTCTGTGGTCTGACCCCGGTCTCTCTGTGGTCTGACCCCGGTCTGTCTGTGGTCTAACCCCGGTCTGTCTGTGGTCTAACCCCGGTCTCTCTGTGGTCTGATCCCGGTCTCTCTGTGGTCTAACCCCGGTCTGTCTGTGGTCTGACCCCGGTCTCTCTGTGGTCTGACCCCGGTCTCTCTGTGGTCTAACCCCGGTCTCTCTGTGGTCTGACCCCGGTCTGTCTGTGGTCTAACCCCGGTCTCTCTGTGGTCTGACCCCGGTCTGTCTGTGGTCTAACCCCGGTCTCTCTGTGGTCTGACCCCGGTCTCTCTGTGGTCTTGCCCCGGTCTGTCTGTGGTCTGACCCCGGTCTGTCTGTGGTCTGACCCCGGTCTCTCTGTGGTCTAACCCCGGTCTCTCTGTGGTCTGACCCCGGTCTCTCTGTGGTCTGACCCCGGTCTGTCTGTGGTCTGACCCCGGTCTCTCTGTGGTCTAACCCCGGTCTCTCTGTGGTCTAACCCCGGTCTGTCTGTGGTCTAACCCCGGTCTCTCTGTGGTCTAACCTGGTCTTTCTGGTCTCAGGTGACCCACCACTGCCCGGGCGTGCCCATCCTGCTGGTGGGGACTAAGAGTGACCTGCGTGAGGACTCTGAGACCCTGAAGAAGCTGAAGGAGGCGAACTCTGCGCCCGTGTCCCATCACAACGGAGCGAGCCTGGCCAAACAGATCCAGGCCGTCCGGTACATGGAGTGCTCTGCTCTGAACCAGGACGGGATCAAAGAGGTTTTCGCCGAAGCCGTACGCGCCTTCCTCAACCCCCAGCCCCCACCCGGAAAGAAGCACTGCTCCCTGCTCTAGTCCGGGTTTAGGCCTAGTTTAGTCCTGGGTTTTTATTGCTTTAGGGTCTATTTTAGCCGGAACAGCGAAGTCTGTTCTCACACTCTCTGGTAACACTTAAAGGATGTTGGAGTTTGGTTTAGACTTGACTTTTTATGGAACACCCCTCAGGTCTTGTGACTAAATGGTTTTGTGAGTGTAACATGATCACCTTTATGTTAAATGTTTAACCTATTATTTGTATTTAACGTGTTCAGTCCTGTTTGTCTCAATAAAACAATATCAGATTGTTCTAAGACAGCAGTGTTTTCTTTTTTTCCATTAGTTTCAAGTTTAGTTTCCGGGCTCGACATTAACAGTTGTAAATTAAACTACCTTAGTTTTCCATATTTTCTTGTCTCCGTCACTTTTATATGAAAACATGTTGGTTTTTTCTGCATTTGTCAATGGCTTTTTTCTCTATAGAGCTCCGGACGTCACGTAACTTCGGCCATAACGGCAGGAAAAAGTTAAACACAATCATCGCCAGTGACTGACATCATTTAGCTTTAATTCCACAGTCATTGAGCTAAACTTTCTTTAAATCCCTTTCCCTGAGCCTTAAAATGGTAAATGGTAAATGGCATGCATTTATATAGTGCTTTTTTGCACCCTTCTCGGACACCCAAAGCGCTTTACATCGTGCTTCCACTCACCCCATTCACACACATTCACACCTGGGGCAGACAGAGGGGGGGGGGCTGCCACACAAACGGCGCTCAACCTTCTCCGACCACCACCAAACACACCTCTACAGTCACACATTCATACACCAGTGCTACAGACACTGGAGGCAAGGTGGGTTGTGTCTTGCCCAAGGACACAACGAAAGTATGAACAGGGCAGAGCGGGAATCGAACCGCCAACCTTCCGGTTATAAGACGACTGCTCTACCACTGAGCCACTCCGTCGAGTCTAAACCGATCGCACAAACCTACAGCTCAGACATGAACTGTTAGCTCCGTCCAGCCCTTTACCGCTCTCCAGAGTCACTCCAGGACATGACACATTTCTGAGGCTGTAGGTCTATAAATGTAAAAGATGTATTTGATGTTTGCTGAGTCTAGAGTTAGTTTTAGGATCCCATCAGTGTTTAATGCCAGAGGTCTAAATTCAGTTTGGGTGACATCATCTCCCGGAGCTCTGTACTTAATACTTCCCTGTTTATCACTTATTCTTTCTTCCTCACACTTCTAAATACGGCCATTACCAAAATATTTACACTCTATTTTGCATTTGATTAAAGACACCTATAAAAAGGTCCCACAGTGAGCTTTGAACCAAGCTTTTATTTAAACATAATCTAAATAAAAACAACATAAAAAGTTTCTGAAAACGTGAATTGGTCCTTTCAGAGTCTTTGGCAGTGTCGAGCTTTGACTTCACTCATGACTTTTTCGGTGATTATCAGTAGTGTTTGACGTCAGGAGGAGTCTTTGTGCTGAGTTTTAGTAGTGTTTGACGTCAGGAGGAGTGGCCACCATCACCTCTTTACAGCCGAAGTCCCAGAAGGCCGTCATGTGGAAGGCCATGTTGGAGAAGACCACCAGGTATTCGAACAGAGCGAAGGCCGTGTAGACTGAAGGAAAACACAATAAAACAAATGAGTCCGACACAGGCTGAGTGAAGAGGATATAACAGGTCAGATGGAGAATAATCAGGATGTGTGCCTCTAAAAGAGTAAAAGTATACTGCCCGCTGGAGATCCTACTCAAATCCACAGAGACCAGACAGTATCAAACAGAAACATTATTATATTATAAAAGTATTAATTATTGAGCCCTCTGTCCCTACAGGAGGTACAGTCTGTGGGCTCACCTCCCTGCTCGCAGAACTTGTTGTGGCGTCTGAAGAAATAGGCTGCACAGAGACAGCAGATGATGTTAAACAGGAAGAGACGCACCTTCCAGCGGTATGATGTCACTTCCTGTCGAGAAGGGAAGTGGGTGAGGAGATAAACACGACAGTTAATGGACTTGTGTCTGTGCTTTTATACAAATAACAGGATTCAGTCTGTTTAGTCCTGGTTTAGACCTGGTTTAGTCCTGGTTTAGACCTGGTTTAGACCTGGTTTAGTCCTGGTTTAGTCCTGCTTTAGACCTGCTTTAGACCTGCTTTAGACCTGGTTTAGACCTGGTTTAGACCTGGTTTAGACCTGGTTTAGACCTGGTTTAGTCCTGCTTTAGACCTGCTTTAGACCTGCTTTAGACCTGCTTTAGACCTGCTTTAGACCTGCTTTAGACCTGCTTTAGTCCTGGTTTAGTCCTGGTTTAGTCCTGGTTTAGTCCTGGTTTAGACCTGGTTTAGACCTGGTTTAGACCTGGTTTAGACCTGGTTTAGTCCTGTTTTAGACCTGGTTTAGTCCTGGTTTAGACCTGGTTTAGACCTGGTTTAGACCTGGTTTAGACCTGGTTTAGACCTGGTTTAGTCCTGGTTTAGTTCTGGTTTAGTCCTGGTTTAGACCTGGTTTAGACCTGGTTTAGTCCTGGTTTAGTCCTGGTTTAGACCTGGTTTAGACCTGGTTTAGTCCTGGTTTAGACCTGGTTTAGTCCTGGTTTTTGACCTGGTTTAGACCTGGTTTAGTCCTGGTTTTTGACCTGGTTTTTGACCTGGTTTAGTCCTGGTTTTTGACCTGGTTTAGACCTGGTTTAGTCCTGGTTTAGACCTGGTTTAGACCTGGTTTAGACCTGGTTTAGTCCTGGTTTAGACCTGGTTTAGTCCTGGTTTTTGACCTGGTTTAGACCTGGTTTAGACCTGGTTTAGTCCTGGTTTTTGACCTGGTTTAGTCCTGGTTTTTGACCTGGTTTTTGACCTGGTTTAGACCTGGTTTTTGACCTGGTTTTTGACCTGGTTTAGACCTGGTTTAGACCTGATTTAGACCTGGTTTAGTCCTGCTTTAGACCTGCTTTAGACCTGCTTTAGTCCTGCTTTAGACCTGCTTTAGACCTGCTTTAGACCTGGTTTAGTCCTGGTTTAGTCCTGGTTTAGTCCTGGTTTAGTCCTGGTTTAGACCTGGTTTAGACCTGGTTTAGTCCTGGTTTAGGCCTGGTTTAGGCCTGGTTTAGTCCTGGTTTAGACCTGGTTTAGGCCTGGTTTAGACCTGGTTTAGACCTGGTTTAGTCCTGGTTTTTGACCTGGTTTTTGACCTGGTTTAGTCCTGGTTTTTGACCTGGTTTAGACCTGGTTTAGTCCTGGTTTAGACCTGGTTTAGACCTGGTTTAGTCCTGGTTTAGACCTGGTTCAGTCCTGGTTTAGACCTGGTTTAGTCCTGGTTTTTGACCTGGTTTAGACCTGGTTTAGTCCTGGTTTAGACCTGGTTTAGACCTGGTTTAGACCTGGTTTAGACCTGGTTTAGTCCTGGTTTAGACCTGGTTTAGTCCTGGTTTTTGACCTGGTTTAGACCTGGTTTAGACCTGGTTTAGTCCTGGTTTTTGACCTGGTTTAGACCTGGTTTAGTCCTGGTTTTTGACCTGGTTTTTGACCTGGTTTAGTCCTGGTTTTTGACCTGGTTTTTGACCTGGTTTAGACCTGATTTAGACCTGGTTTAGACCTGGTTTAGTCCTGCTTTAGTCCTGCTTTAGTCCTGGTTTAGACCTGGTTTAGTCCTGGTTTAGACCTGGTTTAGTCCTGGTTTAGTCCTGGTTTAGTCCTGGTTTAGACCTGGTTTAGACCTGGTTTAGACCTGGTTTAGTCCTGGTTTAGTCCTGGTTTAGTCCTGGTTTAGACCTGGTTAAGGCCTGGTTTAGACCTGGTTTAGTCCTGGTTTTTGACCTGGTTTAGACCTGGTTTAGTCCTGGTTTTTGACCTGGTTTAGACCTGGTTTAGTCCTGGTTTAGACCTGGTTTAGACCTGGTTTAGTCCTGGTTTAGACCTGGTTTTTGACCTGGTTTAGTCCTGGTTTAGTCCTGGTTTAGGCCTGGTTTAGGCCTGGTTTAGGCCTGGTTTTTGACCTGGTTTAGTCCTGGTTTAGGCCTGGTTTAGGCCTGGTTTAGGCCTGGTTTAGGCCTGGTTTAGGCCTGGTTTAGTCCTGGTTTTTGACCTGGTTTAGACCTGGTTTAGTCCTGGTTTAGACCTGGTTTAGGCCTGGTTTAGTCCTGGTTTAGACTTGGTTTAGACCTGGTTTAGACCTGGTTTAGTCCTGGTTTAGTCCTGGTTTAGTCCTGGTTTAGACCTGGTTTAGACCTGGTTTAGTCCTGGTTTAGACCTGGTTTAGTCCTGGTTTAGTCCTGGTTTAGACCTGGTTTGACCTGGTTTAGACCTGGTTTAGTCCTGGTTTTTGACCTGGTTTAGTCCTGGTTTAGACCTGGTTTAGGCCTGGTTTAGACCTGGTTTAGTCCTGGTTTAGACCTGGTTTAGGCCTGGTTTAGTCCTGGTTTAGACTTGGTTTAGTCCTGGTCTAGTCCTGCTCTGGTTGAACAGCAGGGGGCAGTGTTACCTCGGAGCTGAGTGAGCGTTTCTGTATCAGGTGCCAGAGTCGACAGGTGAGGAGCATGTGCAGCAGTGAACTGGCGATGAACACGATGAAGCCGTTTTTATGGATCGCTGCAAAAGACAAACACACGTCAAACTCATTTAGTTTTATTCAGGTCACCTGGTAAATATTCTCAAATATAAGTGAATACTGTGTGCGTTATGAGGGAAATGAGACAACACAGAGGTAAAAAAAATCTGCAATGTGTAATAAAACCATGTAATAAATTAAAATTAACCATGACTGAAACAGCTCTAACAAAAGTCACTGCAGCAAATGAAAGCACCATCTTTAATAAACACGCCTCAGCCTGAAAACAAAGTGATCCAGAAAGAGGCAGGTGGGGATCACAAACATGTGCTTAATCTGAAGTGGACTGTTGGGTCCAATAAACACAAGGCCTGTGTCATCTGTGTCTGTTTATTCATGATTTTCAAGTAAGATACGTCATTTAATTACCTCAAAGGAATTCAACATAAGCTGCTACGATGAGTTCAGCCAATCAGAGAAGAGAATATTGTATACATGATTACACCTTTCCTAGTTAAATTCTAAATCAGAAAAAAGCCCTCATCAGAAACTTTCACCTCAACATTGTTTTAGAGAGACACAGTGGTGGAATAAAAGCGAGGTTTACAAACTCACTGTAGGTCTCTGTGGAGCCGACGTAGGTGAGCAGCAGCAGCCCGGTGTTCTCGGTCAGACTGCAGAGCAGAGTGAGCGCGCTCAGCAGCAGCTCCAGCAGGCGGCCGGAGAAACGGGCGTAGTAGAAGTTAAAGTAGGCCACGGAGACCATGAACCGCGGCGCCGAGTGGAGACCTATGAAACCACGCCAGATGTAGCGCTCGGGAACACGACTGATGGCAGAGCTGATGGACGGCAGGTAGTTCCACACCTGAGACAGCGATACAAGGGGTTATAGAGAAAAGGACAGTGTACTTGCTGCAAAAGCTTCTCGATGGAAAAAAAGAGTAAACCTTGCAGTGGGTGTAGGTGGCGTCCTCGTAGTGGTACAGCAACGAGATGGTCAGACAGATGAGGAGGCCCCCAAAAGGCAGCATCACGGTCCCCACTGCAAAATATGTGAACGGGAGCCGAACAAGGGGCCGGTCCCGTTCCAGACCACTGTACGGCCCCTGCAGCATCCTGGAACAGACAGGGATCACATCACACACAGAACAGCAACACAAGGAAGACTTCACTATATTTCTATATGAATATTGTTTAGGGGTCACGTGACATTTGTGTCCAAAGACTTCCTCGGCCTGAACAGAATGTTTAATACCAGAGCCATGTTGGTGTTTGTGACTGGACCAGAGCAGAGCCATCATCACGAGGCAACAATAAAGAGTCAGCTTCATGGAGTTCACTCAAAACTGAGGAACACAGCCATGGGGTCATAGGTCACCTCCTTTGTACCAGAAATCCTACAGTTTAAAAACCCCTCTCCACTTGATCTGTATTTGAAGCACTACCAGATGACTTTAGCCCTTTCAACTACAGACGTGAAGCTTTCCAGTTCAACTCTAATCATTATTTTACAGTAAAATAAACCGTACAAATACAAAAACATTATCTAAAACGACAGTGGCAGCGGTTCGGGGTTCTCTGAGCGGTATAAACGTACCTTTAGAAGTTTATCCGCTTCATTTATCCACTTCTGCTGAAGCTACACCTGTTAGCTCGGATTAGCACAGGTTAGCGTCCGGAGCTACATTTTTCACACAAATAGTCAACATTTAGCATTCATCATTTAGTTCAAGGAAACTGTTTGGTATGTCTCTACAGCTGATCTAGTCGCTGACAGTTTTGATTTTGAGAAACTTTATTATAATCTGCAATAGCTTTGAAAGCCACGTCAAGCCACCGGCAGCGGAAGTGATCCCTTCAGAGTAAAAGCCGCTTGAGTGTCGTACGAGTCTGTACTGCCCTCTTCTGGAATTGAACTGTATTTAAGTTTAAATTTAAGGTTTAGTACCCAATATCTACTTTAAAATGTATATATTTATGTCTTCAGTTGAACTAAAAATAGTCTCTAAATGTACTTTTTTTTGTACTATTTAGTAAAAAAACTGTAAGCTCTATTTGTTTTTAACCTGAATCCTATATCCTAAAAAAACTCTTTATAATTACTGTAACATTTCTCAGTCCAACATCTTCTGAAACAGTCTGTATGAGTCCATCAAACCTCTGTCTGTTTGTGTCAGAGCCGTAACACAAGTGGGAAGAAAAGGGTCAGATATAAAACTCAATGAGTTCTCTGTGAATGTGCGACGTCTCCACAGCCTCAGAGTCAGAAAAACAGAGGGGTGTTGTCCGTGGGGCTTCCTCTGTCACTGAAAACACCATCAGCTTCATCAGAGCGGTTTATAATGTGGCAGTAATGTGGATCTAAAGAACTGGAATTTAGTTTGACTTAATTATGTTTGGTTTGTTTTAGAATTACACAATACAAGAACGTGTTCCTGTATTATTCTTTAGTTTGAATAATACCAGGTCTAAACCAGGACTAAACCAGGACTAAACCAGGACTAAACCAGGTCTAAACCAGGACTAAACCAGGACTAAACCAGGACTAAACCAGGACTCAACCAGGACTAAACCAGGACTAAACCAGGACTAAACCAGGACTAAACCAGGACTAAACCAGGTCTAAACAAGGTCTAAACCAGGACTAAAGCAGGACTAAACCAGGACTAAACCAGGTCTAAACCAGGTCTAAACAAGGTCTAAACCAGGACTAAAGCAGGACTAAACCAGGTCTAAACCAGGACTCAACCAGGTCTAAACAAGGTCTAAACCAGGACTAAAGCAGGACTAAACCAGGACTAAACCAGGTCTAAACCAGGTCTAAACAAGGTCTAAACCAGGACTAAAGCAGGACTAAACCAGGACTAAACCAGGACTAAACCTGGTCTAAACCAGGTCTAAACCAGGACTAAACCAGGTCTAAACCAGGACTAAACCAGGACTAAACCAAGTCTAAACCAGGACTAAACCAGGTCTAAACCAGGTCTAAACCAGGTCTAAACCAGGACTAAACCAGGACTAAACCAGGACTAAACCTGGTCTAAACCAGGTCTAAACCAGGACTAAACCAGGTCTAAACCAGGACTAAACCAGGACTAAACCAAGTCTAAACCAGGACTAAACCAGGTCTAAACCAGGTCTAAACCAGGTCTAAACCAGGACTAAAGCAGGACTAAACCAGGACTAAACCAGGACTAAACCTGGTCTAAACCAGGTCTAAACCAGGACTAAACCAGGTCTAAACCAGGACTAAAGCAGGACTAAACCAGGACTAAACCAGGACTAAACCTGGTCTAAACCAAGTCTAAACCAGGACTACACCAGGACGTGACCCGGTCTAGACCCGGACTACAGTGGTAGGAGCTCTGAGTGAATGTGTGGAACAGAGCCTCAGTGTGTCCTGCAGCTCCTCCTCTTTGTTTTGTCTCTGGAGTCACTTCTGTCTCTTTTCACAAACATCACTACCGTCTCAGATCGGACTCAGGATGGACTCCGCCTCGAACCAGACCCGAGTCTTCTTCCTGGTCCTGGTCCTGGTCCTGACTTCAGCTCGAGGTGGGTAAACTCTCCAAGACCTTCTGAAGAACTGCTGCTAATTTAAAAAGAGAAAATACAGTGAAAAAAAACTTTTTAGTCATGTTGGATGTTTATCAGAAGAGCTGGTCTTGTCCTGGTTTAGACCTGGTTTAGACCTGGTTTACTTTATTCAGCATGAGTTTATTATAGGTTTAGACCTGAGGGGGGCGTGGCCTCTGTGTGTGTTCACAGGTGTGGGGTGTTACCGGGTCTCTGAGGGGGGCGTGGCCTCTCTGTGTGTTCACAGGTGTGGGTGTTACTGGGTCTCTGAGGGGGCGTGGCCTCTCTGTGTGTTCACAGGTGTGGGGTGTTACCGGGTCTCTGAGGGGGGCGTGGCCTCTCTGTGTGTGTTCACAGGTGTGGGGTGTTACCGGGTCTCTGAGGGGGGCGTGGCCTCTCTGTGTGTTCACAGGTGTGGGGTGTTACCGGGTCTCTGAGGGGGCGTGGCCTCTGTGTGTGTTCACAGGTGTGGGGTGTTACCGGGTCACTGAGGGGGGCGTGGCCTCTGTGTGTTCACAGGTGTGGGGTGTTACCGGGTCACTGAGGGGGGCGTGGCCTCTCTGTGTGTTCACAGGTGTGGGGTGTTACCGGGTCACTGAGGGGGGCGTGGCCTCTCTGTGTGTTCACAGGTGTGGGGTGTTACCGGGTCACTGAGGGGGGCGTGGCCTCTCTGTGTGTGTTCACAGGTGTGGGGTGTTACCGGGTCACTGAGGGGGGCGTGGCCTCTGTGTGTGTGTTCACAGGTGTGGGGTGTTACCGGGTCTCTGAGGGGGGCGTGGCCTATGTGTGTGTTTACAGGTGTGAGGTGTTACCGGGTCACTGAGGGGGGCGTGGCCTCTCTGTCCTGTCAGTACAGTGTGCAGAGGTTCGGTCTGAGCCGGGTCTGTTGGGGCAGAGACTGTGGGACCTTCTGGTGCAGCAACATCCTGGTCCAGACCGACGAGAGTGGGGTCATCTCCAAGGTTTGACTCTTTAAACAGTTTCCACTTTATTCACATTTTCAAAAAACAATGTAAAACACTCTTTTAATGAAACTGTTAATGACAAGAAAACATATATTATTCTGAAAATTCTGACAAACAAAATGAGCCAGAACCTGAGCATAATCAAGTTTAGCTGGCTTCATGAAACAACTCTTTGGTATTTTCCTGTGAGAGAGTTAAACAGTGTAATGTATTTATGTGACGGTCAAATGTCTGTAAAACCCTCTGGTTCTATTCAGCTTTACTTCCTGTTTGCAATAAATTTTATTAAAAACTTGACTTTAAACCTGGGTGGTTCTTTATCTGATGTAAAATGTTTCATTAATGATCACAGATTCTGCTCTACTTCACAGAATCACTCAAAAAACAAACATATCTAACGTTTACCAAAGGTCCATATACAGTAAAATGCAACACTTTTTTTGCACAGTTACGGTAAATGATGAGGCTATGATCAACGTCCGACCTGTGTCTTCTTTCCCCGCTGCAGGTGTCGGACCGGTACCGTCTGACGGGGGACGTCCTGGACGGGGAGATGGACCTGGACATCCTGGACGTGCATCGGTCGGACAGCGGGCCGTACTGCTGCAGAGTGGACATCAACGGCCTCTTCAACGACAAGAAGGTCATCATGAACCTGAGGGTCGTCAAAGGTCAACCTGCAAATGACTTGTGTCAAAGACTTTCAGTCGAGAGCAGGATGTGTTTGTGTTAGTGCTTTTTGTTTCTTTATAAAGGGCTTTAGTTTGATTGTGTTTGTGTTTTAGCTCCTGGCTCTAGTCCAGCTACAACCACCACCACAACTACAACTACGATAATAACGACCACAATGACAATGACTACAGAGGGAGCCCCAGGCGAAGCCACCTCCACAGGTAAATGGTCTGTTCGCAGTGAGATTATGGAACTAAATGGACTGTGAGGAGCAAGAGTTGTAAAGTTTTGTTGTGTGGTAGTGAACTGGAGAGCTCTGCTGTCGTCTCAGCTGGAGATTCTGAAGAACTCAACGCTGCTTCGATCGGAGCCCATCAACGTGAGCAACATCCCAACACACAACAGAGTTTACAGCAGGAGTGCAGAGCATTAATGAGCACATTTACAGACAAACGTAGAAACATTATTCAAACAGCTTGTTTTCTTGACTGAGGATTATCTCTCGTCCAATCAACAGACTGCAGTGTTTAGCTCCACCTTTTCCAAAGTGGACCACACACTTGGGACCGGAGGTCAAAGTGTCCTCAGGTTCTGCTACATGTCCTGAGCTCCAACCAGAGGATGGCACCCGGGCATCGCACTGACCGCTGCTCTGTTCCTTTCGGGAACCCTGCTCAGAAAACCGCTGTGGGCAAAGACAAAGCTCATTGTTGTGAGCAGAGTCTGAGCGACACTCGTTGCTGACTGTATTTAGGAGAGTCCTTCCTTCTCCAGAGACACTCCCCAGACCCGAGCAGAGCAGCGAAGCGCCTTAGTGAGATGCTCAGGGGCCCTCCTCTGATGGAGCAGTGAGTTCACTGACGTGGGGCAAACCTTCAGGTGGTTCAGAGTGAAGCCTGTAGAGGGCGTAACACATATTATCTCTCCTCTTGTTTCAGGTGGAGGAGCCCGTCTCGTCTCTGTCTCTTCAGATAAATGTCCCAGTTCTGTCTCTGTCGCTCAGTGTTCTGTTCATTTTAGCAGCAGTCGGTCTCTTTGTGGCTTTAAGACGTAAGACAATATCAATATTTTCTTTGCCTTTATGTTGTACTTTGAGTTGATTTCTAAAATGACTTCTTCCTCTGTTCAGGTGGAAAGGGGTTAAAGTCTGGATGGTAAGGTCACCTCATTGGCTTCTGGCCCTGATTTGGGCATATGTCAGCCTTTTCCCTTTTTTCTTTGTGGCTTTTCTCTGTTACACATTATTCTGTTTTGCTGCAGTTTTTCTCCAGACGAGCCTCGCCACATCATCTACGAGATCAGAATGAGACGTCCCGTTCAGGAAAACATCTACACGCTGGACTGAACTTTATTATTTCCTTTATAAATTTGCTGAACATGTCCTTTCTGCTGGTGTTTGTCATCCTTTTGTACTTTTTACAGAATAAAGATTTGTAAAAAAACAAAAAGAACTAATAATCATGTCTTTGTCCACTGGATCACTAATGAACAACAGTTTTAAAATAAGTTTAAGTTAAAGCTAAAGTCCATATGAGGCAAAGACAAAGACTGAGTTTGTTCTTTTTCATCTTGTGTAAAATATTGCACATTAAAGCAGTGGAAATTTTTAGCAGAAAAGAACAGAGCCTCACCACTAGGGGGCGTCACTAGTGTTATCATTGAAATACAGTATAATGCATATAAAGCATTCATTCATCTTCTATCGCTTAGTCCCGTTAGGGGTCTCAGTGACTGGAGCCTATCCCAGCAGCTTCGGGCCTGAGGCGGGGTTCACCCTGGACAGTGGACAGTTAGTCGCAGGGCTAACATTTAGAGACAGTGACAGACATCCATTCACTCTCACATTCATTCACTAGAGACACTTTAGTCTTGTCAATTAACCTGTACATGCATGTGTTTGGACGGTGGGAGGAAGCCGGAGTACCCGGAGAGAACCCACAGTAACAGACTCCTTCCAGAAAGACCGGAGTCGGCTGGGTTTTGAACTCACAACCTTCTTGCTCTGAGACAAGAGTGCTAACCACTCTGCCACGTGCTAATGACATCTGACTAAAACTGTGAGTTTAAGATTAAAATATAATTTTCTGATTGAAGAACTGAGTAAAAGCAAATGAGAAATATAAAATGCAACAGGGCGTTAAATCCACTTGTGGTTCAGAAAATGAAGGCTTTGAAAAAGGTCTGGACAACACTGCTTCAAGACGGCACTTCCCATCTTCCTCTGAACAGATCTACAGCACATCATCTGCAAAGTACTTTTTTTTTTTTAGGCGTTTGTAAAGCTTGAATTCTTAAAATCACTGTTCTCACGTTACACGATGAGGTCAGTATGGGCCTCAGAGGAAGCCATTAGACCCAAAACAAACTCATTACCAGTGAGCACAAGAAGGGGCCTACAGACCTACAGTATGTAAACCCTCAGTTTCCATAAGACACAGTTGGTAAATAAATGTTTATATATGTAATAAAAATCAGAAGACGAGGCTCAAGTGGAACACAGAGTTTTATTGATGTGACCGGAGCAGCAGCCGAGCCGTCGAAAACAAAACCACAGCAGACACAAACCGTTCTTCCCTAAACGCAGGGCACAGACTCCAGAGGGACCTCACTCACTCGTCAGTCAGCTACAACTCTCACAAGTCTAGGTCTAGAGCAGGGATAACGAGGAGTTATATTTATCATTTATTCAACAGCTCAAAGATGGAAGAGATCCATCTTTTCAAAGTGCTTTTTACCCATTTTTTTCTTTTCTTTAAAGGCGACTTTACAACAGCTTTATTTCACTCAAACCACAACTTTAGATTTGTTTCTTACAGTTTGGACCAAGATCTACTTTTACTGAAATATATAATCCTATTAAAGACCAAACCGAGCCGGGTCCGAGTTTATTTCCAGTGTCATGAAGTAATGGAACTGAGTAAATCAACGAGATAAAAGTAATAAAAGTTGTTGCTGTAAATGTGTTAGCTCACTTTAGGCCTGATCGTAGAAATGGGACAATAATGGACAATTTAAAACTGTTGACTAGCTACAGAGCCATTATTAACATCTTCTAATGAACTACAGCCACATTTGTTTTCAATAAGTTTCAAATCTGTCGAGAAGTCGCCTTTAAACAAAGCCTAAAGCAGTTCCAGACAGCGTTTGTGTGAGACGCTGTTGAATGTTTAAATATAACCTTTTATGACAGATACAGTATTAGTTTTAAGAAAGCAGCTGGTGAAGCAGGATAAGTGCATTTATCCACCGCTCACTCATTCAGACTCCAAAGGGATGATGGGAAGTTTAGACGCTGCTCAGTGCTTCCACACCCGGCAGCACTTTGCCTGAAAACACACACAGAGGAAAAAAATGTTGTAAATGTTAGACATCTTATCATCTTCATTTAATCAGGACTGAATTATCATAAATGATCATGAATGTACCATTAAGCTACCATCTGTCCGGACAACAACCTGTGAAAATCTAACTTTACAACACTCTGTATTTGAGAAACGAGTCGAGGTGCAATAAGTGAATTAAAGCTGCTTGTTGTGTTTAGGTCTGAAAGGCTTGAAAGTTAACTGTGGAAGGACTTGATGTGTTTGGAGCAGATTGGCCTCATGACAAAGGAAACGTTTCAAACCAAAGCCCAGAGTACAACAGAGCTGATGAGGAGTAGATAATGAAAGGTTCATCTAAATGCTAAATTTATTTGTCATTTTTTGTGCCTGTGTTGGATCCATTTTGTTTGTGGCGCCTTTTGGAGCTGTGTGGACAGAAGGCAATAATGAGTAGCCCAATAAAAAGGATGTTAGGAGGTGCAGAGATGAACTGATATTTCTCTCAGGTCTATTTCTAAAGACCTCATAAATATACATCTGTCAATCAAGATTTTTGATGTTCAGTGTGTGTCTGAACTGACCTTCCAGCAGCTCCAGACTGGCTCCGCCCCCTGTGCTTACGTGACTGACTTTATCCTCTGTGTTCCACTTGGCGCAGCAGGTGGCAGTGTCGCCCCCTCCTGGACACACAAACATTTACACAGAAGTGAGTGACCGGTGGCGTCAGAGACTGGACGAGTGTTTATCTCTGTGTCTCGGTCTTGTACCGATGATGGTGATGCAGCCGGCCTGAGTCACAGCCACCACTTTGTCCATGAGGTTCTTGGTTCCGTTGGCAAATTTCTCCCACTCGAAGACCCCCACAGGACCGTTCCACACGATCTGCTTGGCTCTGCCCACGGCCTCGGCAAAGTCTTTAGAGCTCTCTGGTCCACAGTCCAGACCCTACGAGAAAGCATGTGTGAAATTCATCTACAAAGCATAAAACAATGGTGTCTGATGCTGTGATTAAAGTAAAGAGATGTTTCACAGTCGCTTTAGTTCTGGTTTAGACAATATTAGCTACAACTGTGCGACTTACACACCTCAGTTTAGTTTTATTTATTGTCAGAGTCAAGACACACTTTCTGGTCTGGGATTATTGCATTAAACAGGTCAGACTCACCATCCATCCTGCGGGGATTCCTTCTGCGACTGTGGCCGTCCCAGTGGCAGCTTTCTCGTCGAACTTGTCTGCAGTGATGAAGTCTACAGGCAGCGTGATCTTCACTCCGTTCTTCTCTGCTTTAGCCATGAGGTCCTTAACGATGCCGGCTCCCTCCTCGTCAAACAGGGACGTCCCGATCTGCAAAACATATTACCAACATTCAATAGAAATGTTTGAATATACAGCTATTTAACTATTATTTTATTGAAATTATTTAAATAATAGTATTTCTGCTGAGGGCAAATGCAGGTAATGAATTGTGTTCCTATCTCTGCTGTAAATATTTCACAACCCAGGCAGGAAAAGCACATTGGCCAAGAGTTAAAGGCTTGTGAAACCATTTCTGCAGCACACACTTTTGAAAGTCAGACTTTCTTGAAGGTTACTAGATTCATTACTAAACCTTACTTTCCTTCTGGTTTGTAAATTATAAACCTCTGTGGGCAGGACTCTGGGTCATTGAACCAATCTGAGCAGCAACTGACTTTTCATAGAAAAACAATTCTTAAAAGGAGCAGCAGTTAAAGGTGAGGGCCTGGGGCTGTAACAGGGCTCCAGACTAACTTCTTTTCTTCACTGTTCTGTAAATCAGAATACCTCGACAAAGGAGGCAGGCATAGTTTCTCAAGTTTACTTTAGGATGTGTGCACACTGGTTTCTTTTAGTCTGGACCAATACATTTAACAGGGTTAGAGGCGCAGGGCTCTCACCTCCATGTTGTTGAGGACTTTGAGGAAGGTGAAGGCCATGCCTCCTCCGATGATCATCTCGTTGACCTGGTCCAGCATGTTGTTGATCAGCTGGATCTTATCTTTGACCTTTGCTCTGGAACAACAGTCGGAAACATCAGACACAAGATAAAAGACGCAGAAAAAGGGGGGTTTCATAACAGGCACCGAGGGACACCAAGATCCATGTAAAGACTGGCATTAACATTTGATTAAAGTTTAGTTCTGGTTTAAGTTCTCACACTATCATCGAAAAACACCAGATTCAAAAACAAGACGACCAACACTTGCACTTTTAAAACCGTTAACTAGGATTAGACAGGAGTTGTGTGTTAGCCATTGTCTCGAGGCTGAACTGAACTGACAACTTCACAATGGAGCGGACCCTGGCACGACTCAAAAACGCTGCTAAAGAAACAAAACACAGGAAGGTCTGGATATTCAACAGAACTGAACTCTTCTTCTAAAGACCAACATTATCAAGATTTTCAACACTCAATCCATCCTTTAAGTATTCTTTCCTGTAAAGTTATGGAAAAATATGGAAAAAAAGTGCAGTTATGTGTTGTGGACAGAGGCAGTGGTAGGTTTAATGGCTTTAACACTCTGACCTCCTCTTCATGGGTTAAAATGTCCATTTGGTCATGGTTCTATTAACAAACAGATAAATAATCTGCTCACTAAACGAACGAGCAGCAGAGGACAGTAGAGTCCTTGTCTTAAGAACCTGACGTGACATTAAAACTACAGTTGGATTTGAACAGGTTTTAGTTGGATTTGAACAGGTTTAAGATGGATTACTGGATTTGAACAGGTTTTAGTTGGATTTGAACAGGTTTAAGGTGGATTTGAACAGGTTTAAGATGGATTTGAACAGGTTTTAGTTGGATCTGAACAGGTTTTAGTTGGATTTGAACAGGTTTTAGTTGGATTTGAACAGGTTTAAGATGGATTTGAACAGGTTTAAGATGGATTTGAACAGGTTTAAGATGGATTTGAACAGGTTTAAGATGGATTTGAACAGGTTTAAGATGGATTTGAACAGGTTTCAGTTGGATTTGAACAGGTTTTAGTTGGCCTAAATACTGTCCCGTCTCATCTGCAGCAGCAGAACGGTTACAAAAAGGACACTCCTTTAAATGATCAGAATCATCAGAAGGCGTTACCCTCCGAGGATGGCCAGGAAGGGCCTCTGAGGTTTCTCCAGAGCCATGGCGAAGTAATCCAGCTCCTTCTTCATCAGGAAACCGGCTGCTTTCTGCGGCAGGTTCACTCCCACCATTGAGCTAAAGAGAAGAGTGAAGCAGCAGAGAATGGCTTTATTAAAACACTTTAAGATAAAGTGAACTGTAAATAAGACGAGCACCATTAACTATGACCTGGGTTTGATTCCGGCTCAAGTCCTTTGCCCAGTGCCATTCCAACATGGTTTTAGTGAGACCTTAGATCTTAATAACTCATTTTCTTACAGAACCTGGAAAGTCTTGTATCAGAGTCTGACCTGTGAGCCCTGTGAGCCGTGCCGAAGGCGTCGTTAACGTAGACATCTCCCAGTTTGGACAGAGACGCCCTGAAAGCATCGATCTGCTTCGGAGAGGCTTTGGTCTGAAAATAAATCAGACAAAAGAGTCAGATAAACTGGAATAAACATGGCTGAGGTTGGAGGAGAAATGGGTTTAGATCAGAATAACACAGGTTTGCCCCACGTTTTTGGGGACAATGATATCTCCTTTACTTTCAGCTTACACAATATGGCTTTCAGACTCTCTCTGCTGCATGAACAAAAACTTTTCAGTGTTTCTGCAGCTCGACTGATGTTTAATAGTTCATAATTAAGAAGCCTCATGAATTATTCAAAAGACATTCAAAGCCACACGGTATATTTTTAGTCCTCAGAGTAGCTGTGTGACCTTACGGTTTGTATAGTGACTTAAAAATAAAGCCCTGGTGCTCTACAGAACATACCAGCCAGGCCTCTCTGGACCAGAACAACAGCCCTCTAACCTTCAGATAAAGGCCACGTGGGCGACTCCAGCTCTAAAAAGGGAGTGGGTCTTTATTTAAATGGAGCCCTGTGTCTGTGTTGCTGCTCCTCAGTTCACTTTGTGACTTACTGCAGCAGTTTAATTCTTCCCACTTTTCTCCTTCTGTAGATTAACCACAGGACACCCTTGACCTAATGTGGAAGTGTATTTCTCAGTAAACCTGCCTGTTTTTCTCTTTGTTTACATGCACTCCTGCTCTGACCTTGTTTCCGGCGGCGTCCTTCCCTTTGCCCTCCTCCTCCACGTGGAAGCGGAGGTTCTCCAGTAAAATGACCGACCCAGGAGCAGGGCTAGCACAGGCCGCCTCCACATCAGGACCGACGCAGTCCTTCAGGAAAGGTCACGTCCCTGAAACAGACAAAAGAAAACAGACATCATCAGTGCAGAAGCCCCCACTTGTTATCAGAAGGGACTAGATCTAAGATATTTATATCATTATTTTAATTTCCAAATGTAGCCCATCCACTTACATCCCGAGCAGAGTCTTAAGCTCCGCCGCCACAGGCTCCAGGGAGTACTTCTCGGGCATGAAGTTCCCGTCAGGACGTCCCAGGTGGCTCATGAGCACCACAGATTTGGCTCCGTGGTCCAGGCAGTGTTTGATGCTGGGAACAGCCGCTTTGATCCTGTTCATAAACAATACATATTCCTGTTACAACAGTCAGAGGGAAAAAGGTTAAAGAAAAGATTCCCTGGATGACTGAGAACCTCCACAGACAAGTCAGAGGAAGATCCATCCGGTAAAAGACTCACCTCTGGTTGTTTGTGATGTGTCCGTCCTTCATTGGGACGTTAAAGTCCACCCTAAAAAGAGGAGACACAAAATTAGCTTCAAGTTGTAAGTTCAGGAGCCCAAAGTTTTAAAAAGTATGACTACTTTTAACGAAACACATTTCTGAGAGATTTCTTTCTAAAGCAAACACAAATATTCCTTTGACTATAATCCAAGAAAAACAATGATTCATTTATCAGCTCTAAAGATAATATACCTGCAGGACCTCAGTCAAAGACCACCTTTAACCAAACATTTCATCACAGTTTCCACTTTAGCTCCACTGACTCCACTGTTTCTTAGAGTTTATCTGCTGCAAAATGTTCAGATTAAACAAAATGTGAGACACTAGGGCCTACAACTGAGCAGCTCAGCAGAGCATGTGCGGGAAGTACGCGCATGTGTATATCCTCACATCCGTTATGAAAGTAAAAAAGAGAAGGTTATGTCGAACCAACAGCTCGTAGCCGGTCTGCTGAAGGGTCAGAGTGGAGCCGTGGACACAGACTGGCAGCGTCCCTTGTCCTGTTACATAACACTTTAATCCTGCGTGAACCTAAACCACACACACATCTGCTGCCACAATGACACGGATCCACGACTAAACCCTGAACCCAGTCAGCATTCATCAGGCTCCACACTCCCCGATGTCACATAAAGCCTGCTTTATTTTAGATAAACTTATGATTGGTCCGACCGATTTTTATAAAAAATGTTCTGGTTGCCTTTGTCATAGACTTAAACAGTAAACAGTGCGCGGCGCAGTGGCTCAGTGGAAGGGCGGTTGTCCCTCAACGTAAGGTTTGTGGTTCAATTTCCGCTCTCCCCACAGTTCATACTGTCGTTGTGTCCTTGGGCAAGACACTTAACACCCCTTGCCTCCAGTGGTGTTCCAGCTGTGACACTGGGGAATAGAACCATAAGTCCTTAAGTTGCTTGAATGAAAGCGTCAGCTAAATGAATAAATGTAAATATCTGCAGGGATATGTTTGCCTCTGATCGGGATGAACAAATATTTAAAAAATTAACACAGTATATCACAGTAAAGAATGACTCGTACAATAACATTAGGGTCTTCTATCTGATGGATATATCGCCCAAACCTCAGATTTAAATCAAACTGTGCTGCGTCTAAATAAAACTTTATAAAGTACTAGTTTAGTCCAGGTTTAGTTTTTAAATATTGCTTTAATGAGTGAAAGTTTGTCCAGATTCTTGTATCTCTTTAAAAACAGAAACATCAGGTGTTTTCCACCTCAGCAGGCTCCTAACACGACACAGCCCTGTGGGCTCCGTTGGGAAATGCAGACGTGTTACAGCAGGCTTGAGTCTGATAGAACTGCTGCTCCATTATATCTTCTCAAAGATTAATATTTAAGTTTTTATAGTCCTGCTTTGAATTTAGAAAAAAGTTCTTTCAGCTTCTTAAACAAAAGTCAAAAGCTGTGACATTTTAAACCTTTAATTTGGAGGTTGGTGAAGTTATATATAACATTTGAATTTTACATTTCAGATTTACTTAAAAAAATAATGCATTATGAAAAAATTATTAACATTACCATCATAAAACTCTCCTTATTCTACAATTCTCCAGAATTTGTTTGGTACATTGCGATTAGAAAAACTATATAAAAAAGGCCCGACTGAGGAAGACCAATAAAATACATTTAAACTCAAGACTTGAAGTAAACTTGACCTTTAAACTCCGACCCCTGTCCCCAACAGCCTGTCACAGCCTCACTGAGCAACACTGGCCCTCTGACATTTCCACACGGTGTCACTTTCAAACCCACTGCCCCCCAGACTAAAACCACACTGGAACGATTGCTCGATTTAGCTTTTATACAAGATGGACTGAAAACCTTTGCTCCTGTTCTCTTAACCAGTGCATCACAGAACGAATTAGAGTCTTTATTGTCTGCAGAGTCTTTAAGGACATTATGTGAGCAGGGGCTAAAGCAGCATTAGCCCCTGCTAATGTTCTATACATTTATTTGGCACCAATAGCCATCCACAAAAACACAATATCCCAACTCTATACAACACAGTCAAAAGACTGTTTACCTCTAGCAGCACCTGCACATACCTTCTTTGCCTTTAAATAGGTGCAGGTAATTACAAGATTATGGAGTACAGCACCACACTGTGGCAGGAGGTACAAACAAATTAGAAACACTGAAAATGGCCCTAACAATGGTCTTTGAGCTGAGCTATGGCAGGTGTGGGACTGGGACCACCTGAGTATTCTACCTATAGCTGATGCTGTAGTATGCTGTAAGTTTTTCTGATAAAATGGACTAAACTTGATTAAATGTGGTCGTCTATGAGTAAGAAACCGTCACACTTGTACTCATTGATGCTTTTTTAAACCCAAAGAAATTGCCACTACAAATCACATACTACATGCAACCCTCTCCATTTATCTGGCCTCGGGACTGGCACAAAGGTGTGGCTGGATCCATAATTCGTAAACATAAGTGTTTTATGAAAAGCCCGAGGTTCAAGTCAAATCCACACTAAATGGGGTTAGTTAATGGAAATACAATAAGGAGCAATTTATGATTCCAACTTCATAAAAAGCACTTCATCTACATTATATTTGCCCACTTTTGTGTTATTGGGACTAAGATAGGATGCACTGCCCAAATTGGTCGCCCGAGGGATATAAAGGTAAGTTTGTCTACAGTATCTTTATCTTTTACAGTATTGTTTGGTCAATCTGTTGTGTACCTTTGTGTGCCTCAGACAAATATTTAACGATGATTGGTTAATTACAGCTGTCAATCATTCTGTGTCCAAAGTAAAAAAAATAAAATAAAAAAAGGGTCTCGTCATAGAAAAAATATTTTTTTTAATGTATATATTTTCGCTGTAATTTAGCATGTTTGGCAGTTTAAAATCGACCTTTTGGTGTGGTCTTTGTGGAATTTTGTAATACAAAATGTCAAGGATATTAAATTGCAGCCTCATCGTGACACGTCTTGTCCTAAAACATAACCCAAGGCCTACAGTTTGAATGTGGATTTTGAGGCCTAGAGAATTCTTTTAAAGCCCTGGGAAAATGTCTGTGGGATGCTGCAGGTCTCACCACGCAGCATCTTCGCACAGGCGCGTACTTAACATGGATGGAAAACGTGACAAGTTTACTTCCTGTCATCGATTTGAACCGACCCCCACAGGTGATTTTTATAATCATCTGTGGATCATTCAAACCATTTAAAACGTATTTAGGCAATGTACTGAATGTTTTTGTGTCTATATGACCAGCTTTGTTGACTTAGACAGTTCCAAAAGCTGAGCTAACGTCAAGTCCAATTCATTCTACGTCAACGGTTAAATCAAGCTAACGTTACTTGCCTCATAACGACCCGCTTCCCGTTGACGTCCAGCTTGTCCAGGGTGAGTTTCGTGGAAAGAGACATACTGACTGCCGTTGTTTCCTTAGCTGTAATGTTCACGCTGGATGGTTTTCCTTCGTCTCTCCAGATGCTCTGTGTCTGCTAAGCTCCGAGTAACAGCGGTGACCTTAGCGCAAAGCCGAGACGCAACGGACGACACACCCCTTGCCGCTGATTGGCTGTCACGAGAGGGGGAAAAAAGTCCGCGTTTGATAGGTTACTGAAGCTGTCTGTTAATCTGATATAGTCACCCGGCTCTATACGTCACGTTTGCTGTCTCAGTGAACGCTTATGGCAGCACGTACTACAGACACAGAGCAGCGAGTTCGAATCCGTGTTTTACGAAATACCACAATAATCATTTTTTAGGTGATCAATAAAGTAATTTATGTAAAAAACAAAAAGGGGTGAATTATTGGAGGACAAAGTTGAAAGTCTTTTGACACTAGACTATTTCACTCCATCATTGAGGCCTGACCTACCCTGACCTGGTACAGATTCAAATAAAAAAAACCTGGATTTAGAGACTTTATATATCAGATTTAGGTTTATTGCCAGGTAAAATGAACATTTTTAAACAATTCTAGGAATGTGTTGTAGCATAAACTTTATAAATAATGGACTTAATATTTTAACTTTATAATGTATTCTTTAATCTATTGTTATGGACCAACTTTGTGAGTCTGAAACAAAGACTGAATTATATGGTGTAAAGACATTTGCCTTTACTAAAAACAAAAACTACCATTTTTCTTTTTTTATAGAGTCAGTTAATTTATTGAACATGGAACAATATTTTGGAATAACCACAGGCGCTCAATAATTCTTCTTCTGTACAACCAAAGATCAAAGTCGGCAGCAGCTGGTCTTCACTCCTCAGCCTCTCTCCAGGGTTTGGGTTGCACTTTTCCGACTGGAGACAAATTCCAGACCATGCCAGTCTGAGTCAGAACCTGTAGAGGAAAAAAAAAAGATGGACACAAACATTAATGTGATGTGTGCATGAGCTGTGATATCCATGTACCTTGAGAGAGTACAGGGTAAGACCAAGACCATGGCAGGTCAAGATTGAGTGAAGACCGGACTACTGTACAATACACAGTAATAGATATAAGAAAATCTAAACAGTCCAAGTCCAGTCTTAGACCAGGTCCAGACTCATAGAGGTCAGTGTTTGGTGAAGGAGACATAGTTAGATTTTTAATTGAATAAGAAATGATGAATGAAGTTTTTATTGAATCCCAAGGACAAATATGTCATTAGGTTGGTCTTGACGTCTGAGAGTAAAAATCAGTTTAAGACCATGACAAGACCAAGACCTTTACAAAATAGTCTTAAGGACCAGTCTTGAACTGCAACACTAGAAAGTAAACATAAGCTAATATATAATAAGTAACAACAGCATATATTCAAATACTGATGAGCCTATTTCTATTTCTTGCACTGGTTGGTTGCATGTTCGTAACAAAAAGAATTTCCCCTTGAGGATGAATAAAAGTAATTCTGATTCTGATCAATTTAACACAAGCTCCCACACTAATGTTACAAATCAGTTGTAAATTGTGATAAACAAACACTTGATTAGAGCTACAGTAACAGACTTGGACAGTGAACTACTTACATATCCCCATACAACTGTGCAGAACACAGCTCCTCCGACCAGCAGCCCGTTCCCATATTTGGCGTGAAAGGTATGAGGCGCAGTGGAGCCATGCCTCACCTGACGAGCGGCCTGACCTGGAAAATAAAAACACAAATACAGTTTACTTAAAATAATGACCTCTACCACTGTACAATTACGTTTGGATAGCTAAACCCTAAACAATAAATTCAGCAACAATTAGCTCAAAGGCATTATAGTGTAGTTTTTTTTTTTCCTTCTGCCAAATCTAAAATAGTAGTTCACAGGTTACTGAACTAACATCTGCAAATACATCAGAAAATGTACTTCAGACAAATCTCACAGCATAAACACAGATTAAACCAATGCACAATAAATGTCTTAACTCAATGTGGACAAAACATGGAGTGGTAAATTAACACTTAACTTATAAACTCTAGCTACTTATGGTAACAAACAGGTAGTCCCTTATATTTACACACCAGGTATTTTTTAAGCCACTCTATTCATAACAGAGATAACCTAGGATACTATTAATTTAATATTAAGTAGCCCAGTAGTGCAATGTTGGCTAATGCTAGTGCACTAACCATTGACCACGGCCACCAGGCTAGGTGTTAAATAAAATCTAAAAGGGGATCTTAAACAAAACTTATTTAACAAAGACGCGTAAAATTACGATTGTTCAAACCCAGCGTGTAAACCTACTTGTGATGTTAAGAGCAGCTTTGCCGAACCGGTACATGTTGCAGACTTTAGTGACTTCTGTTACCCTTGAAGAACGGAACCTCAATATGGCCACCACACCGGAAACATGCGAGTTTTGTACTGCGCATGCGCAGGGTGAAGCTACACGTTCAGTTGAAAAGAAAAATGACCTGCCTCAATCAATGCGTCGATGTAACGACACATAACACTTTTATCAATATAAAAGTATATATGATATATAAATATATAAAATTACACACCCTGTAATAACACCCGGCATATCCTATAAAACTGCCATGATTCACTTAACTTTTCAGCGTGTCAGGATGGCCGAGTGGTCTAAGGCGCCAGACTCAAGGATAATCTCCTTCCGCAGAAACGGGACTTCTGGTCTCCGAATGGAGGCGTGGGTTCGAATCCCACTTCTGACACATACCTTTTCCTGCTTTTGTTCATTCAGAAAACCAAGATCTATTAAAAATATTTATTACATCGCATAATCCAAAACCCTAGTCTAATGTGCTTTTATATAAGCAGAGGAATTGTAAATTCAATGCATATAACAATCGACATAGTAATGATTTGGAGGAATGCACTAATCTTGTAAAAAATCAAAAACTGAAACAGAAAAGAACGGCTAAATAAATATCTAACCATAGTTCATCAATTTAAGGTTATTTTAATACTAGGCTAATCTTTACATCCCATTAATGATGTAAAAAAAATATTACATTCAAAAATATTACTTCAATAAAAGTTATATAGTTTTGTGTCCAATAAATGACCAAATTCAACCAAACACTGTTAAAGGATGTACAAAAAGACTTATTAATTATATAAAAGTGTGTATTAACTCATTTTGTTCATCAATTGGACTAATAAAGACAGACAAAAAAAAAAAGCTCTATTATTTTGACTAACTTATATAAATTGAGCTTATACTGAGAAAAATAAGCTTAGTGTCATGTTTACCATATGTACAATATTTTCTAGACTGGTTTATAATTTTGTGTTGTAATTTGACTGTTTCAGACTTTTATTGGTTTTGAGTAACAGTAACAATATAAACCAAAACCAAAAATACAAAAGGTACTATTAGTTTTGATCTATCACTTAAAAAATTGTAAAAATGAATTTAAACAGAAATAAATGAAATGTGAATATATTGTTAAGCTAAAAGAATTATAATTATATTGTGTTGTTTTAAATGCCATGTTTTTGCTGTTGGATTTGACTTTCACATTAGATTAGAGTTAGAGTAAAAGCAATCAAGTTTTCAAAGCAATAAAAAGTCACTTCCAAGCAGGTTGAAGAGCAGAATGATTAGAGATCACAGATTTACATATATGTTACAATAAGGAATGTTTATTATTCAATTTTAAATTCCATATTAATTAATGCATGTGATACAAACAAGTCACAAGGGAAGAAAAACTATTACAGTCGATACATTATATACTTGATGAGCAGGAAGAAGAAAAGCCTGATTCATTTACCCCACTGTCACTGTTTATAGCTTATACAGTGTTGGATTTTTTGGCACAATTCAAAAAAAGCATTTCTTGCTTGTGTGATAAATGCCAGATCCAAAGAAGAAAGAAAAAAGTATTGGACTAGTGTTTATTGCTCTAGTGCTCATAATGAGAAATGTACTTTAATACCATGATTTTATTGCTTCCTTTATTTATTTAGACTCCTGATTAGAACCTATCACAAAAGCTTTCGCAACAGTTTAAGAACCATCTTTTTACTGCATATGAACTTAAGATGATGTGTTCGTTCTCTGCTTGAACACAGACACGTGTAGTTTGTTTTTTTCCTCCCACTCACACGATTTGTTCTGACTGAGGCTGTGTTGGTCCGAACATCTAGTGACTGAAACGTAGTGCACAGTGACATGTCTTCAAACTGAATACAACAGGTTTGAATAAAATGAGTTAGAAGCACATGTTTTGTGGAAGCGTCATCAGTTGTATATTTGATATTAAATAAGTTGTTACCATGTAAAATCACTTACAGTATTTACTACAGAAGTCCAGTATCAGCCGACTCTTTTTTTGTGGCTAACAGAGACAGAGTCGTGTAGTGTCTGAAACAGTTCACTATATACTTTTTGTGTTTGTAAAGAACATAAGCTGCACATCTTGGTGCCGGCAGTTTTGCTGACCACAATACATTTTCTATGACAGAATTAGCATTAGCTCCAGAGGGTCCCAAACAGCGACGTGTTTAATGTCAGAGCCTCAGAGAGAACACCAGAGACAGGCTCCAGGGAAACTAGGGTAATTAGTCAGTTATTCTGGTAAGTCCGTCTCCAAAATGCATGCCCAGCTTTTGACGACATCACTTTTGGAAGGGTCGATATATAATGCAGCACTTTAAAGTGATTGAAGGGTTAGGGACAGAGTTAATGCTGTTCACTACAGTTTTATTTTGTGCTGCCCTCCTTGGCATGTGAAAAATCATGATATGACACTTTTGCCATTGGCTGTGACTCATTAAAAAGTAATTCTTCATGATCTGTCCATGGCCCTTTTTGTTTTTAACAGTAAATGGTGAAAGATGACTGCAAATGTTTTACACTTTATCTTCATTGATAGGATCATTCCTGCACATATTTGGTTATTTATGGAATGAATCTAAAGGAGTGACCAGGAAAATAGTGCGACAGTCCTGATCTACTGCCGTTGATTTTAGTCGGTCTTTTTGTCTTTGACCTCCTCGTCGTCTGTGTACTCTGTCGGCTCCTCTCCGTGTTTCAGAAGTTTACCCACGTAGTCGTACTTAACTGTGGAAGAGAAAAAAAAAAAAAACACAGTCAGTGAGAGGAAGTCTTGACAGTTTCAGAAAGGTTTTTGGATTTTGACATTGTCCCATGATTTTTTAAGGGCACTCCAATGCATTATACATGAACAATATAATAAATATTTAGTCTTGTGTAAATCCTAATATTAGCATTTAATTATTGCCTTTGCACACATATGGTTAAACTAAGTTGTGACTTCATGTTATGTTCCTTGAAAGTGGCTCCATCAACAGATGTTATCCTGTTTTTTGTATCAGGTCTTATTGCTGACTCGGCTGTGGGGGAGAGACACGTCAAGAAACTTCCCGTCTTTTTAATTTTACATAATATATCATAATTTAACACTATGCATCAGGTTAACTCTTCTCTTGAAGCTAAAACACTCAAAGGGGTCTTAAGCTTGTGGAATCTGGACGTTAATATCCTGACAGAACAGTTTCACTGAAACATTAGCTTCGGAAGCTCAAAAAACAGACTTAAATATGTTTAGAGTGGTTTAATGAGCTTAATAAGGCTTAATGAGGCGAGAGTGGAAGCGTGCACATGTGAGCACATGAACCAGTGGTGGCTTTGATTAAACTCTCTGCTCTTTAGCTCGTGCCCAGTTTATTCAGCCTCCTTCGTCCTCACAGAGAGGCCGAGTGTGTGAGCAGGATTCTGTTTTGTTGGAGCTACAGATCACGTCCAGATTATAAAACCTGTGGGTGGATAAATGAGCTCCAGTTCTGTGAAGAAGCTGTCTCTACACTGCCCTGTTCCTCAACACATATTTAACCTTCTGTCTTTACTCCTGCGGCTCAGTGGAGTCCCAATGGCTACAAGTTAAGTGCCGTTAGCGCTCACAGGAAACTGCTGCGTCATGAACCTTTTGTCTCACGACTGGGATTTTGTCTAGGTTTTCTACAGAAAGCACTGCCTCTGAACCAAATACATAGTGTTAAGAATAGAGCAGTAAAACCCATCTGTTCATGTCACTCTGCCGTCACTGGCCTCATCTTCTTCACAAATATTGACCACAGCCTTTTCAGGTGCTCTCTTTGTCCTTTGTCTTTAGTTTAAGTCCACAAACACAAACAAACCTATATGAACCTGCTGCTTCTACATAACAAGGGCAGTTGTGTCCTTGGGCACTTAACCCCCCTTGCCTCCAGTGGTGTTCCAGCTGCAACACTGGTGAATGGAACCTTAATGTAAGTCGCTTTGGATAAAATCGTCAGCTAAATGACTAAATGTAAATTTAAATGCAGTTCTTTGAGATATGGACAGAGTAGGTGATAGTATTGCGTCAAGGATAAATTGTGATATTTTGTGCAGCTCCAGTCCAAATGTATTCCTTTATTCTGAGCCCATTACAGCAGCAGGATGTGTTCTGAACTCTCTGAGCCCATTACAGCAGCAGGATGTGTTCTGAACTCACAGGTGAACTGCGTCTCCCACTCTGCGAGGCTCTCCAGCTGCATGGCGTTCAGGTCAGACAGGTCATCGTGTTCATCCTTCAGCGCCTCTTTCCCCAAACAGAACGTGGCCAGGCCTCGAGACGCGTCTCTGCCAGCGAACACTCCGTACGGACCCTCTGAGGATGAACCAGGACAGAGAGAAAAGAGTTTAAGTGGCAACAGGTGTGAGTCTGCTGCAGTAGACAGTAGAAGAGTCATCCACATACTTATCTTCTCCATAGGACTATATTTCTCTATGATATCTTATGCTTAGCCTGTCTTAATGTTACATAGTGAGGTAGAAACGTAACCCAACTGCTCTCTCAACAGGACACGAGTAAAGTAAATCCAAACCAAGGTCTGGTCTGGTTCAGTCCTTGGTTAAAGTCGAGGAAATCATTTCTCAGGCCAAGGTTTTTAAGTAACGACAGAGAGAGAAGTCCATGTGATTAATCTCTTAAACCTTATGATTGAATGATTGAAAAAATAAAAAGATTTTGTTTAATCCCAGTCTTTGTGTCTTCATTAAGATCCACCTTTAACTGCTGTGTCATGCTCAGCCCCGTTTCCAAATAAAGGCAAAGTAAAGTGGGTTAAAGGTCGGTTACACTCGGCAAAGGTCACATACTGAGATGGATAAGAGTCAAAGAGAACTGACTCAAAGGACTGTTGGTTTAGTCACAGACCACAGTGAAGAGCTTGTTCTCTGGTTGTATAAACTAAAATCAGTTTGAATCCAACTAGAACTTGTTTAAGTCCAACTAAAACTCATTTAAATCCAACTAAAACCTGTTAAGATCCGAGCAGTTCTATGGTGGTATAAAAGAGAAACAGAATAAAGGTTAGTTATGTCAAAGTAAAGTTATGTTAATCCCTTGTAACACACGTTATGGTAGTTTTTAAAGTTGTAGAAGCCTTGTTAGTTTGTCCTAAACGTGAACTCACATTTTCTTTGAACACAAAAGTAACATATCATTTTTTATAGACGATCTGTGTTTTCAAGGCTGTTGTTGTGAAATAGGATCTCACTTGTTCACCTCCTGGAGGCGTGGCGAGCTAAAAGTAACAAAAATCAACTTTAAACTACTTCAATCCGTAATGTAAACTTGGAAAATGAAAAATAAAAAACAATAGTTAAACCAGTTCTATTCTGTAACAGCTGTTGCTTAACGCTAGCTACGTGATACAGACTGCAAAAGAGACAAGATGAATACTTTATTTTTTTGGCTATTTCCTGTGACGCTAAATGAAGTGAAGTCCTATTACCTGGCCCGTAAAACTTCTTTCCTCTTGTTACATCAAAAACTTTTCCTTTCACAGCCATAAGTATGCGTTCATTTTGCAAACCGTCGTAGGGCTTCAACTCCTCCAACGTAAAATCTCTCTTTTTCAGTTTAGGCAGGGGTTTTTCCACCTCGCCTAAATCCGGCTGCTTGTCGCCCCGCAGGATTTTATACACAAGGAATAAACATAAGCTGAGGAGAGTTAAGTTTAAAGGTGAAGTGAATATTTCTTGTAAAATTCCGCTGGTAGAAGTTACCTCGCTTATCTCGGCTTCAGCCATGTTGGACACTAACGTTATGAGTTCGCTGAGCCAGTTTGAGTGTGTGTCTTGAGGTGGGACACCTCAGCCAATCAGCGCGCGTCTAGGGGCGACCGTTAATGGCTTCGACCAATCAGATTCATCGAGGCTCAAGCAGTTGCGTGAGAACGGCGTCTCTGTTTGTTTGGCAATTTAAGTTTAATTCTCTTTTTACCCATTTAAACACTTATATTCTAACAACACTGCGTATTATACAACTACACTGCTGAAACCAGATTATTTTGGTACAGATTTACGTGTAGTTTAAAACGTTTTAGGTTAAACAGTACATATATAACAGTACTATACTATTACTCTTTACAGAATGTTAACGCCAGCTGAAAGAACACACCGGATAATACCATCTAGTTATTTCAATTGCTTAAGTTTTTTACTTTTACATTATTATTCATTTTTTAAGTTGTTGCTGTTTTAGTATTCCCATGTGACGTGTCAAATTAAAATAATTGAATATATATATTCACATCAAGAGCAGACACAACTAATCATAAACGCCACTTTTAGTTCACAATGGCAAAAACACTTTCTTTAAAAATTATTTTGTTTTTATTAATTTAATTTTATTATTTTTAGTTGTAAATGTTAACGACTTCCTGTGTTTGCCTGCCACTTCCGATCCTCCCATTGGAAACCACCTCTAACGCTTTTTTGGTTCCGCCCTAAACAAACAAAGCTCCCCTGGGGAGGTTAAGATAATCTATATTTGTTGCCGACTGGTTATTAAAACTAAAACCGAGCTTACAGAATGCATCCGGCTTATTTTATAGTTAGAAACTAAGTTATTTATTTGCTTTAGCATCACTAATGGTCACGAATGTAAGCTAGTGCCATTACATTGCGCAAAAGCAGCAACAGCGGCGGCGTTTATCTTGCCCAGTCACTATCACTTCTAACTAAAAACACCAAAACACCAGCGTTATACAAAGACTGGGACAAAATGGAAAACTCTTGGCTCTAAAAACAGGTTTGGGAAGCCCGCATGACTGCTGCTGCTGGGTGGTTCCTGCTCAGAAATATCAGATGTGGAGAGAGATTTGTTGAGTCAAGACATAAATCGGCTAAAATCAGGTGAGTAAACAAACAACGTAACAAATGTTTTTCTGACGATGGCTTGTATAGTTGAGCTGTTTTGTGTAATATCTGAGTTTTTTTCTGCTCGTAACTAAAGATGTGTTTTTTGTAGAGACGCAGTTGGATTAAATACTCCATAATCTATGGATTAATTTGAAATACAGCCTATTTCTGATGACAAAAAAACAAACTACACCCTATTTTATACATGTCTACACGACTATTGCTTTTGGGGCCTTACCTTTTTTTTCTTTCACCAGATTAGCCGTAATGTACTATAAGCTTTGTTTTTAATTGCACTTAAGGTAATGTTAAAGTAGCTACTTAGCATTTCTGTTTAAATCTAGCATAACTATCTTATCACATGATATTAAACACCTTTGCTCTTTATACTTTGGTTAATAAGCATTTTAAGTCCTTTTTTGCATCTAAAACCCTTTTGTTATAGAATGATGAGCTAAACGGCACTTTTTACTTGAATTACTGAGGTACAAATGGTTTGAACAGTGAAGCGGAAAGTTGTGTTTGTTCATCATCAGTTTCCGGTAAAGAGAGACAGAGTTTTTGAAATTTGGAAATACAAAAAGGTAGTAACAAGAAGTAAACATGATGCAAGTTAACCACAAAAGAGAATAAAACTGACTTGGATTTTGGGGCAGTGACTTGACAGATTTAAAGAAATAGTGTGTGGTAAATATAAGTAATAGGGAAACAATAATGTTATTTGGACATTTTTCTCAAGCCTCTGATCACTTTATCAGATAATTTTAGATAGATTATAGATCTGCAATTAATTCAGATCAATTCAAATACGTATTTTGTTGCAAAGACTTAATTCATCAAAGAATGGTGTATTATGACATTAATGTTTTGGAAGAGCTCCACAGAGGACACTTTTATCTCCACTGCTTTTTTCTATTTATTCAACTGCGTTTCAGATCCATCAGAGTTATTCCAATGCATAGATGATAAAGTTATGGCTACTTTGTGATGGAACATTTTGTTTGTATCCAACTAAAACCTGTTCAAATCCAATCCTGTAGAAACCTGGATATTGCTGGTGAAATAATTTGGATAACTGCAAATTTGTGGTATACTGTGCAGGCCTCATCACTAACTTTTCATTTTTAATGTCTGTTCATGTTTATCTGTTGTTAAACTGAACATGTTTTCTATTTCCTGTGACTTTTAACATTAACTTTGACTATGTTCCAAGGCAATTCATTTCTAATTGTTGCCAACATTAATATTTGCTGCTGCTGTGCATTTTTAACAATCAATCCTTTTAATGTTTTTCAGCTCAGAGACCCTCGTGCTGGTAAGTCTGTGGTGAGGTCGAGCGGCTCTTCAGACTCTCTCAGGTTCCTCTCAGGATCCTCTCGGGCTATGACTGCAATGAGAGTGGACGCCAAAGTGGTGATGCTGGGGAAGGAGAGCGTGGGCAAAACCAGCCTCGTGGAGCGATACGTGCACCACCGCTTCCTGGACGGACCCTATCAGAACGTGAGCAAAAATCCTTTTATAAAGCAACAGTGAGTGGACTTTACAGAGTGCAGAGCACATTAAACCAACAAACACAACTTCACAGCCCTCTGCAGCACAATGTGGACAAGGTGAGATAGTATGCCACAGAAAAGAGGGCTGTAGGTTTAAAAGGAGACGTTGTGGAGATGGTTATAATTGACAACCTATGTCTATTACTTTCATAAAACTAAAGGTATCTGCATCAAAGTCCACACTATTGTAAATGTGTGGTCGTTGATTTTTAGTTTCACTTTCCTTTTTTAAAAAGCAGACCATGTGCTGTGTTCACTGTTATTGTGACAATGGTGGGTGTGTTTACTGTGAATGTGTTTCTGCAGAGGCTCATTTTACAGTTGAACTGTAGAAATACAAAACAACAGGATTCATTCTGTCACTTCCTTCATTTGGTCTAAAGTCTGAGCTATCTCTAAACTCTGTTTCACAAATGATCCGGACCTTGGTTCAGTTTGATCCAGACTGAGACCAAAGAGCAGATGTCCTGGAGCTTTCACCTGAAGGTTTGGACTGGACAGGTTTAATATTGCCATGAAAAACCCATAAATGTCACTGACCCACAGAAAAGGCAGTATTTTATGTAAAAGCTGAACACTAACTCTTTTTATACTCGTGGAAAAGTTATGAAAAAGTAATCATTGGTGAAAGTGTACCAACCCTGTTTAGATTTATAAACACTTTTACAAAGTGGTAAAGAGTATTTTATGTAAATTCTGGCCTGATACACTAAATATATGTAGGTAGCTCATTGAAGACTATTGACAAAAGGCTACAGTGTGCTTTTAAGTTTAAATTATTACAAAAATGTTAGACTGCCATTATTTGTGGACTATATTCCTCACAGAGCAGTCGTTTAACGGCAGCTGTGACTGAACGATTACCGTCTGAAACCTGCTGTGACGAAAAAAAACAACATGTGATGAATGAGGAGTGTGACCCTGACGTCAATAAAACAAAAAAACAGTATTAATTTCTTTTCACAGACGATTGGAGCTGCCTTTGTCGCTAAAGCAATCCAAGTGGGAGACAAAGTGATCACTCTGGGGATATGGGTGAGTTTCTATGTTCAATCATTTCAAAAACACAAAGAGGACATAACGTATATAAGGACAAAAAGACTGAACTCTGATCCCGATCTGGTTCCAGGACACGGCGGGGTCGGAGCGATACGAGGCCATGAGTCGGATCTACTACAGAGGAGCCAGAGCCGCCGTCGTCTGCTATGGTCAGTGATGACGGTTTAAAGCAGTGAGGATATAAAATACACAAAGATGTAACATTTTAACAGTTTTTTTTTTTGTGTAGATTTAACCGACAGCAGCAGTTTCCAAAGAGCAAAGTTCTGGGTAAAGGAGCTGCAGAACTGTGAAGAGGTAACTGTGTTAGGGCTGGACTGATGTGTTTAGATCAGATTCTCTCAGGCTCTTTTCTCTCCTGGAAGTCCGCTCTAAGTACCGGTACCTAGTAACTTTTGGTTTCTACAGTTTTTTAAATCAAACTTCACACTTTCCCTGATGCTGTGTTCACTGTCATCATGACAACGGGAGCGTGTCTCCTGGAGATGGTGTTTACTGTGGAGCATGTGTCTCTGCAGAGGCTCATTTTACAGTTGAACTGGAGAAATACAATAATCAGACTGGAGCAGGGCCTAAAGTTAATACAGACATGTTTTAAATCACTTTAACGCTCTTTAGGAAACGGTCAGCTTCACAGGAGGCTTCTGTCGTAGAGCAGCAAGAACAATAGAGCCATACAAAACAGAAACAACTTAATCTGTTTTATGTGTTTTTAAACCCGACCCCTTTGTTCTCTTCTTCATGAGTTTAATCCTGCATTTGGTCTAAAGTAAACTATCTCCGAGACAATATAATTGTTTTCTTTTTGGTATTATTTAAAGAAAGGGCTGAGCGGTATATGTAGACTCACACAGTATATCGCTCAGCCCTACACGTTTTCTTATTATCTGTTTGAAACACATATTCTCCTGTTATTTCTTAATTAACCTGAGCCTGTTTTCTCTGTCAAAGCACTGTAAGATCTACATGTGCGGCACCAAGAGCGACTTGATCGAAGCCGATAGAAGCGTGAGACAAATCGACCGCCACGACGCTCTGGACTTCGCCGAAGGTACTTTCCATCTTCTTACCCTTTTTAAACAAGGACGACCAAATTTTTGTACTCTTGCCTTTTACTTTGACAGTTTAATCTCCTAAAGCTCATTGTAACAGAAGGATTTTAATAAATGAGAATGATCCAGACCCGCCCACAGCGGGAGTTTGTCCAATCACAGCTCGCTTCAGAAAAAAGGAGTGTTCCCATTGGTCGACAAGGAAATACACCAGAGAATGGATTCTAATGTTTTATTTTACAACAAAACGTTTAAGTCAGCTCTAAAATTTGGTTTAATATAATGTTTTAGTGTTTTCTGTAAAATTGGTCCAGTTTTAGATTAATAAAAATCTAAATAAATACTGCTGTTGGGGGAGAGAGGTTTAATTACAGCAGCTTTAAGTTAATTTGTCGATGAGCCTTTCAAATAATAAATGTTTAAAGTGGAGCATAAATCTGTTAAATATTATTATTATTATTATTATTATTATAAATCTGTTACACTACGGCCTTCTATTATAAAAGGCTCCAGTGACCTGTCGGTAAAGGTCACACGTTTAAGGTGGATGAGTCGAAAAGGATTGTTGGTTACTTTAGTTTCAAACTGGGTTTATTCAAAGCAACAAAATGCATAACATTATAATAATTATCATAATGTAACACATAATAGTGCGGCAGAATATTAGAAAGAAAGACGTGTATTATCTGCGGTAACTATTTAAATACTGTGACACGAGAAGACAATCACATTTAAAACTTTCAAAAGTATCTTCATGATATCTTTATAGCTTCCACTAAATACTGCAGTGTTTCATCACTCGACTAAAGACTAAGGCAAAAATAATGTTTGTTCATAGAGAGACTGGAAACGGAAAACTTTTGTGAAGCTTTCTGATTTTTTTATGCTAATGCTAATGTATTTATAAGAAACTCTCCTGCTCCTCTGTCTCAGAAGTACAGTAGAGTTCACTGTTTTCAGTCAAATCCAAGTCTCTGGAGACTTTTTTCTAGCCACGGTTAGACTCATGGCCAGTACAATAAGTACAATAAGTAGAATTAGCAGCACTTTTCGAAACTTCATATTTATTGAGGACCCCCTCGAAAACGAGATGATTCATCTCAAGGAATTATTTGTGACAAAAATGTGAATAAATAAAAAAAATTAAAAAACAAATAAAATTGTCATTGTTTTGTTGTGTCGACAACTTTTGTGGTACACATTTAGGCCCAATAGTTGGGGATTCAAGGGGCGGGCCTTCACACCTGTCAATCACCAGATGAGAAAGAGGATTGGTTCTTAGGTCACTGTGTGTCATTGACCCTTTGTTCTTGTTTTGTAAAAATTTAGACTTATTAGTGCCATCAGAACTATTTATGGGTTTCGGTCACATTCCTGTGATAGATGTCATTCAAAAGATAGAACAGCGACGTTTTGAAAACCATGAATAAACATATGTTCCATAATGTTTTACAAAAATATTCTCGGTTAACATATCTAGTAAATGTTTAACAGTCCTTTGAAGAGCCTTCATGACAGAAGCCCTCTGATACCAGCCGCCTCTGGATAAGACCAAATGATATGAACGCTTCCTTCGACAAAGTAAATCAAACCTTTTCTGAAAATGAAATCTGATTGTGGGGAAATAAAATGATCTAAATTTCAGATGCACTCAGAGGAAGTCTCAAGCTTAATGTCTGGGATTAGAATAATCAGATATTAGATTTAACACTGACCTTTTGTCCTTCGCAGAAATCGGAGCTCAACATTTTGAGACCTCGAGTAAAACGGGAAACAAAGTTGGTGAGTCACTTCTTCTTCTGCTTTACGCTGCTTTTAACTCACAGCTGTTTTTGTTCTTTCAGGAAGTGGGTTTGAATCAGACCTGTGACTCTTTGTATGTAAAGAAACAAACGATTCCTGAAAAAGACCTGGAACATAACTTCAAGATACATTACCATTTCATGAAAAATAACCCACATCTAAGTGGGACTAAAATAACGAAAAAGCTAGAGGAGCTTTTCTAACTAATTAAGTTTAAGACTGAAAATAAAAGAAGCGTTTTATAAAGAGTCTCAAGACAAAAGACGGGCCGAGGTCACTGATCTGTGAAAAACTAAAATCATTTATTCATTTATTTTGTGCACGTTTCTCCACAACTCTAGCCACAAAACAAAATATGAACAAAAACAAAAGAAAAAAACAAGCAGCCAGCATCCCAATTATTATAAACGAAAAAAAAAACCTTCAGTGGAAACCTTCAGTGGAAACCTTCAGTGGAAACCTTCAGTGGAAACCGTCAGTACATTCCTTCAGTACAATCCTTCAGTGAAAACCTTCAGTGGAATCCTTCAGTGGAAACCGTCAGTGGAAACCTTCAGTGGAATCCTTCAGTGGAATCCTTCAGTGGAAACCGTCAGTGGAAACCTTCAGTGGAATCCTTCAGTGGAATCCTTCAGAGGAAACCGTCAGTGGAAACCTTCAGTGGAATCCTTCAGAGGAAACCTTCAGTGGAAACCTTCAGTGGAAACCTTCAGAGGAAACCTTCAGTGGAAACCTTCAGAGGAAACCTTCAGTGGAAACCTTCAGAGGAAACCTTCAGTGGAAACCTTCAGTGGAAACCTTCAGAGGAAACCTTCAGAGGAAACCTTCAGTGGAAACCTTCAGAGGAAACCTTCAGTAGAAACCTTCAGTGGAAACCTTCAGTGGAAACCTTCAGTGGAAACCTTCAGTGGAAACCTTCAGTGGAAACCTTCAGTGGAAACCGTCAGTGGAAACCTTCAGTGGAAACCGTCAGTGGAAACCTTCAGTGGAAACCGTCAGTGGAAACCTTCAGTGGAAACCTTCAGTGGAAACCTTCAGTAGAAACCTTCAGTGGAAACCTTCAGTGGAAACCGTCAGTGGAAACCTTCAGTGGAAACCTTCAGTGGAAACCTTCAGTGGAAACCTTCAGTGGAAACCGTCAGTGGAAACCTTCAGTGGAAACCTTCAGTGGAAACCTTCAGTGGAAACCTTCAGTAGAAACCTTCAGTGGAAACCGTGGAAACCTTCAGTGGAAACCTTCAGTGGAAACCTTCAGTGGAAACCTTCAGTGGAAACCTTCAGTGGAAACCGTCAGTGGAAACCTTCAGTGGAAACCGTCAGTGGAAACCTTCAGTGGAAACCTTCAGTGGAAACCGTCAGTGGAAACCTTCAGTGGAAACCTTCAGAGGAAACCTTCAGTGGAAACCTTCAGTGGAAACCTTCAGAGGAAACCTTCAGAGGAAACCTTCAGTGGAAACCTTCAGTACAATCCTTCAGTGGAAACCTTCAGTGGAAACCTTCAGAGGAAACCTTCAGAGGAAACCTTCAGTGGAAACCTTCAGTACAATCCTTCAGTGGAAACCTTCAGTGGAAACCTTCAGTGGAAACCTTCAGTACAATCCTTCAGTGGAAACCTTCAGTGGAAACCTTCAGTGGAAACCTTCAGTGGAAACCTTCAGTGGAAACCTTCAGAGGAAACCTTCAGTGGAAACCTTCAGTGGAAACCTTCAGAGGAATCCTTCAGTGGAAACCTTCAGAGGAAACCTTCAGAGGAAACCTTCAGAGGAAACCTTTAGAGGAAACCTTCAGAGGAAACCTTTAGAGGAAACCTTCAGTGGAAACCTTCAGTGGAAACCTTCAGTGGAAACCTTCAGTGGAAACCTTCAGTGGAAACCTTCAGAGGAAACCTTCAGTGGAAACCTTCAGAGGAAACCTTCAGAGGAAACCTTCAGAGGAAACCTTCAGTGGAAACCTTCAGTGGAAACCTTCAGTGGAAACCTTCAGTACAATCCATCAGTGGAAACCTTCAGTGGAAACCTTCAGAGGAAACCTTCAGTGGAAACCTTCAGTGGAAACCTTCAGTGGAAACCTTCAGAGGAAACCTTCAGTGGAAACCGTCAGTACAATCCTTCAGTGGAAACCTTCAGTGGAAACCTTCAGTGGAAACCTTCAGAGGAAACCTTCAGTACAATCCTTCAGTGGAAACCTTTAGAGGAAACCTTCAGTGGAAACCATCAGTGGAAACCTTCAGAGGAAACCTTCAGTACAATCCTTCAGTGGAAACCTTCAGTGGAAACCTTCAGTGGAAACCTTCAGTGGAAACCTTCAGTGGAAACCTTCAGTGGAAACCATCAGTGGAAACCTTCAGAGGAAACCTTCAGTACAATCCTTCAGTGGAAACCTTCAGTGGAAACCTTCAGTGGAAACCTTCAGTGGAAACCTTCAGTGGAAACCTTCAGTACAATCCATCAGTGGAAACCTTCAGAGGAAACCTTCAGTGGAAACCTTCAGTGGAAACCTTCAGTGGAAACCTTCAGTGGAAACCTTCAGTGGAAACCTTCAGTGGAAACCTTCAGAGTAAACCTTCAGTGGAAACGAGGCATCCACAAATATCAAACAAAGAAGGAGCTCCTCCCAGAAACACGGCGCTGGTTAAAATGGAGACACTGGGACACATTAGAGACAGATACTTGATTTGGAAACATTAAACCTCATAATGAGACAAAGGCAGTGCTTTGAATGATCAGGAGGTAATCTAATAAACCTGTGTCCTTTTGTTTTCCAGACGAGTTGTTCCAGAAAGTAGCCGAGGATTACAACAGCACAGCCTTACAGTTTATGACGGGTGAGTCTCACATCGAAGTCCATGAATACGACCGAAGAATATGTGTCGTTCCCACAAATCTTGAAAAAGCTTAAGATTTACCTTTGTTTTCCTGTTTTCAAATTTCTAAATTTCTATTTCAAGGATATAGCCTCAGACCAAATATGAAGGAAGTGTGTGATTCAGTTTTTATATTTTCCAGCAGCTGCTCCATTTTATTGTTCTTCATTACAAACCAAACTAAGTCTTTTTCTCTTTATCCTTTTATTGTGAATACGTTTTATATTGTCTGATACAGTCACATTTGTTTAAAGCCACCATGTGTAACTTTTAACCAGCAGGGGGCGCAGTAGGGTTGTAGGTACTGTAGGTGTTTTAGCATTTTAATAATCATAGCACACCAGAGTAGCTTTAGTTATAGTACCATTAATAATAATAGAAAGGATTACGTTGGTAATAATAATGACAGCAATATTATTATTAATAATAATATAACAATAATAAAGCCTCAGAATATACAAAATGTGTTATTTATGCATCTTTAGTGATTATTTTTTGGAATAATAATAATAGTACATGTCATATGTTTTTTTTCTAAGGGCCTATAGAGACATGTTATTATTATTATATTATTATTATTATTATTATTATTAATATAAGAAAAAGGTTCCAGGAGGTTTGTGTCCAGCTGTTCTGTGTCAGTGAAGGGCCTTTTCTCTTTCTCTTCCACTAAATGTTCAAAAGCATTAAACACCAGAAACACGATGTTCTACAAAAGAACGTCTTGAGCATGTTCAGTGAGTTTGTCATTAGTCCTGACAGATATTAAACCTTCAATAAACGTTTATGTATCTGTTTTCTGAAATATCCTATGTATGTTTAGAAAGGACCTAGTTTTAAAATAGATTTTTTTGTCTCAGGGCCACTTCCAGCAGCAGCAGAGGGTCTTTTCCTGAATTTCTTTTATCAAAAATCCAAAACTGGACCCTTTTTTTTCATAAAAGCATCTTTGAGTAGCTTGAAAAGTGCAATATAAGTGTTTTGTTTTATTATTATTGTTATTAATATATTACACCAAACTGAAGTTTAGCGTTAGCGTTAGCAGTGAGGACATCATTTATCTCCTCTTCGTGAAACATTACGTGATTGAATTGACAGGATTTTTCTGCGTTTTACGTTTCCTCCCTTTTCTCTGTTGTTTTTCTATTAAAAATCCTCTGTAATAAACAGTAGATGGCATCATAAAACACTTTTTATTTTTATGTTTTTCCACAAATGATTGCTTTTACAATAAACTATTTGGGGTTTAATCCATTTTCCCTCGACTAGTCACAGTCTTTATTACATTTTCTTCATATAAAAAAAAATATATTTTTCTCATAATCCACGTAATCCAACCATTTGAATTTCATCTTGTTTCTTCTTGTTTCAGCGGAAGAGACAGGAGTGGACTTGGGTCAGAAGAAGGACTCGTATTTTTACTCCTGCTGCCACAACCATTGAATGTAAACACGGCCTTACGATGCTGGAAACTAAAGACAAACTCACAGCTTAGTCAATCTGGGTCAGGAATCCTGGAGGAAAAGACTACTGTATTTAAAAACGAACCAACTGACCGAGGATTTAAAGATTTCAAAACTGGAATATTCTCCTGAGTCGGAATTTACCAAAAAACGACTCGCAAAGCTGTTTACAGTCGATGTATTTGCTGCCTAGGAATTTAAAAGTACACTCCAAGCTCCAGCCATTGCCTGTTTATTACTGAGAGACACCACACAAGGCTTAAAATACAAAGAATTGTCCTTATATTTGTTGCAGATGAGCTCAAAGTGAATGAAATGTAAACTGCTGCGTCTTTAATGTCACTGTTTCAAACCCTGTTCACCATTCGTCACAGAAAATGCTTTTATAAAGTATTTTAAAGCAACGCTATGTAACAGCTCTTAAACAAATATATCACTTCTTCAAATATATCACTTCTTGTCATGGGTTTCTAACATGTAATAAGAAGAAAGGTTTAAATAGACACAATGCAAACTGATTACAGTTGTTGTGATGCAGGCAGCCATTTTGTAACATGCATCAAACCAGAACCTATTTTATGTACGATAAAGCAGTCTAAAACATGTTCAAATCCAACTAAAACCTGCTCAAATCCAACTAAAACCTGCTCAAATCCAACTAAAACATGTTCAAATCCAACTAAAACATGTTCAAATTCAACTAGAACCTGTTCAAATCCAACTAAAACATGTTCAAATCCAACTAAAACATGTTCAAATCTAACTAAAACATGTTCAAATCCAACTAAAACCTGCTCAAATCCAACTAAAACCTGCTCAAATCCAACTAAAACATGTTCAAATCCAACTAAAACATGTTCAAATCCAACTAAAACATGTTCAAATTCAACTAGAACCTGTTCAAATCTAACTAGAACATGTTCAAATTCAACTAGAACCTGTTCAAATCCAACTAAAACATGTTCAAATCCATCTAAAACATGTTCAAATCTAACTAAAACATGTTCAAATCCAACTAAAACCTGCTCAAATCCAACTAAAACCTGCTCAAATCCAACTAAAACATGTTCAAATCCAACTAAAACATGTTCAAATCCAACTAAAACAATTTCAAATTCAACTAGAACCTGTTCAAATCCAACTAGAACCTGTTCAAATCCAACTAGAACCTGTTCAAATTCAACTAGAACCTGTTCAAATCCAACTAAAACATGTTCAAATCCATCTAAAACATGTTTAAATCCAACTAAAACCTGCTCAAATCCAACTAAAACATGTTCAGATCCTGTACTTGTCGGTCTTTAAAAAATTTTTTTCCTCATCAAATGTGACATTCTTTGCAAAAAGATTAGACACCCTTGCTTTGGCAGAATTTCTTCCTTATTTTCCCCGTTTTTATGTTTATTTTTGTCATTTACTTTATGGTTTATTTTCTCTTTAGAGTCCTTTTGACGACGCCTATAAACTGTCATAACTTTGTTTTCCTCCATTTTTGAACTCATAGACACAGTTTTTGTCCCGACACAGTGTTTGGAAACCGTTTTACAAAGACTGAATCACGTTGCATAGTGTTGCTTTAATGCATACAAACTGATTATTTGCAATCCAAGAACCAATCAGAAGCTTGAAGATGAAAGTCTCGTGACATTTTTATTGCTCTACACTTTTTTTTTTTTTGGCTTTAAATGACATCTGGAAAATGTTAATGAGAAAGCTTTTTTTTATCTCGATGTTAAAAAGGTTTCTTTCAGTAATTTAACTAGGGCTCTGAATAACTGGCTTTTTTTTTTTTTATATCCATTACAGCATTTGTTGGTGATACACACAGTTTCCTCTCAGCAAAAAGTCAAAACAAAACAGCAGATGACATTTTGAAGATCTTTTTTTTAACAGATCATTTAAGACGCGATCAGAGATGAACATGGGGAGCTTTAGTTGATTCATTTGGCGTTGGACTGTGAATAAAAATGGACGCTGTGACAAGGCCAAAAAGCAAAAAATACTGAAATACAGTTGCTTAAATCCTATTTTTGTAACCATTTGTCACGCTTTTCAAACATCAGCACATTGTCTGCTTGAGCTTAAACGGATAATAATTCACTTTAGAGCCTTTTCTCGTTTAAAAGTCCTCAACAAGTCCGCACTAAGAACTCACGCAGTATTCGTTAGGTTCAGTAACTGTTGGTTTTTTAAAAACACACATCCACAGAGACTAGATTAATTTGGGGATGGACAAAAAGACTAGTATATATTAAAATGTTCTCTGATGTAATTGATTGTAGTTTTTGTCCCTCTCGAGTCTCCTTAGACCTGTTCTAGTATGACTTAGACCAACCAGAGTCGAAGCAGACGGCTCAGTCCACACGTCACACAAAACTCACTAAACTGAGGAATCACAGAGAGTAATAGAACTCTGGGGATTATTAATGTTTTTAGTGTCTTTGGGCATTTCCCAGTTTCAGGTACACTGCAGTGGTTTTATATTTCTCACATCGTTCAAAATCAAAAACTCAAATTGTTGTCCATTGTCACATTGTCCATTTTTATAAACAGTATATTTAAACTTGAATATTTCCACGTCCAAAGGAAGGACATTGTTAAGAGTTTCTCATGGCTTGCTGCATGTTCCTCTAAAGAAATGGGTTTTAGATGTTCTCAAATCAAAATAAAACCTACATGTTTAAAACCTCTATTTATTGCTGTTTTAAAGTGTGCTGCTTCAAAGTGTTGAGGTGCCATTTATATAGTTTTTTTTTTTTGAACCACAATGTTGTTATCGAAGGCTGTGAATGGAACAAAAATATTCTGTACAAACCCTTCTTGAAACGTGTTTAAAAGATTAAATCTGAATGAGTTTTTAATTGTTTTAATTGTACAGAGTCATTAAAAGCTAAATAAACTGTAAATACCAATGGAGCTGTGAAAGTACTGTAATGTACTTTGTGTCACGGATTTGTGAAAATATTCGTCGCAGACCTTCATTTTGGTCGTTTAGAAACATAATTCATGAAGCTGTTAAAAGCTTTTTGGAACAACGAAACAAAGAAAAGCATATTATTATAACTAATCTTTATTTATGGTCTGGAGATAATGCTGCTCAGGTCACTTCAGTCAGACCCACATCCACACTGTTGACCCTCTGCAGCGTCCCTCCTTCAGCCCCATACCTGCACGGAGCGGGACGAGTCTGTAAATTTCAGTTGCAGTTTCTCATTTTGCAAAGTGACCTTAGTATTGTCCTCCGTGAAGTTTTGTAGCTGATCTGTGAGGCTGGCATCTTTAGCTTCCATTTCCTGGTTTAGTGACTCAAGAGGATCAATTGTTGTCTTTTAAACTGCACCTTTTTCTTCAAGATGATTCTTCTGAATTCAAGGCTTTTAACTTGTTTGATGTGCTTCTCACTTTTTTTATTGGCCTCATCCTTTGCCTTTTGTGTTTGTGTCATTGTTGTTTCCAGCTGAGACTTTAAATGGCACATCTTCTCTTCTGACTCATCTATATGAGCCAGAAAATAATCTTCAATTTGACTGATGTCATTGGCCAGCTTCATTTTTAGTTCTGACAGCTCCAGCATTTGGGACGTCAGTGATTTGATTTCATCTGAGAGAATGTTTTTCTTATTACTCATGAGCTGGATTTCTGTCTGCTGCTTGGTCAGTTTGCTGCAGCCCGCCGTCTCTGACTCACTCATTGTATGAGAGTCCCTTCTCACAAAAGGACTGCCAACAGAAGAGCCGGACGAGCTAGCTTTATCCATTTTGATTAAAAATGGTTTGAAACAAGTAAAAAAAAAAAACAAGTGTGTCTTATTTACCTAAGTGTAGGGTGACCAGACGTCCCGTTTTTCCAGGGACAGTCCCGTATTTCAACTCAAATTTTAGTGTCCCGACTTATTATGAAAAAATCATGTTTTTTCCCGTATTTCATCGTTAATATATATATATAATTTTTTTTTTTTTTTTTTTTTGCTGAGTGATAGCGTGAGTACTCCTCTCATACGGAATAACCTAATAAAACTAGCAAATCACCTTATAGTATATTTTAGAGAAAAAAAAAATTCCATCCAATAAGAGAAGGCAGAAGGACAATTCCATCCAATCACAATTCCCTTAATCAACGTGCAGTTATTGAAGGTGGAATCCGACGTCACAGTTAAGTGTACAGTATATGAGATGAGAGGACGGATAAGCTTGCCTCAGGTGCAAAGATGTCAAAGAAGCGTGCGTGTACATTTAACGACGATCTTCAAAAAGAGTTAAAATTTCTCAAAAGAGAGTCACTATCAGAGGCAAGTAAATTAAGATGCGACATTTGCGGGGCTCGCTTTTCCATTGCTCACGGAGGGCGAGCCGACATTACGCAGCATATGCACACATAGCTAACAATAGTATTAAGTGTAAATACTTGTATGTGTGCAGTAGGTGTTGTGGGTCTGTGGGTTCTGTGTCTGTCCCGTATTCCACTCTGAGAAATCTGGTCAACCTACCTAAGTGAGAGGTTGTAGCCACAAAAAGCACGTTTAAATGGATAAAGTAAACGAACTGTCTGAAGTCCAGATGCCTTTGCTTCAACCCTTTCTTCAAGATGATCTAGATAACTGAGAATCTTCACAAACATGTTGAAAGCGGCTGTTTTCTTGCTTTTGCAGGTCGGCTCGATGATGTTGTTGATCGTGACCCGGAGTTTCATATAGATCAATATTCAATATATTATACAGATCTAAACCCCAGTTTGAAACAATGGCTGGGACTGGTATCAAGGAAGGAGGTCAAAGCTCTGCTCGCTACTACCATGTACAAAACCAGCCCCTAAACACTAGGGAGTCTGGCCCATAGCCACCCTTTTGCTTATACAAGTCCTCATGAGCTGCAGGTATGTTTTGCCTCAACACTACATACTTTCAGCCCATAGGAAAGCGTAACAAGCAAGAGTGTAGCCTTGTGATAGACTCTACAGTGTAGGGGCTAATTAATACATTAAATTCCAAGCACAGCACCAATCTCCTATCTTGGTCAATCCTAGCCTTTGTTACAAACATGTAGATAATCCTTTAGATCTCAAAATGGGTGTTGGTCAGCATGCATTGTTTAGTAAGGGGGAAGTGTGTTTCCTGAGCAACCAAACATTTGGGCCAAAAGGTAGAGAGTTGCGCTATCTGAAATAACCTCAGTGGCACAAATGGCAATTATGATGCCAACAGAGGTAGATAGTGCCCAGCCTCCAAAATAACACAATCCCCATGATAAGGTTTTGACCAATGCTGGGAATTTGCATGCAAAAAAGGATTCCCTGCCACCATCAGAAGAATGACAAACTTGTTTGTTATTCTTATTGTCCTTGGATGAAGCGATTGGCGTTAAGCTTTCATCACCACTCAAAGTGCAGAATGAGGTCTGAGAGAGGGACTCATTTCCTTCTTCGTCACCACTAGATGAAACACTGTGAGGTAAGGTTTCAAGGCAATCATAATAAAACGATTCAGTCGCCTCACTGGTCATATTGTAAATTGATTCAGAGGGTTCCAGGGTGTCAAAACACTCACCATCGCTGTCGCCGCCACTCGAAAGCTTAGCTTCAAATGGCTCCAGGCTGTCAAAATACTCACCATCACTGTCGCCGCCACTGGAAGGCTTAGCTTCAGAGGGCTCCAAGCAGTCTAAATACTCGCCATCGCTGTCGCCGCCACTGGAAGGCTTAGCTTCAGAGGGCTCCAGGCTGTCAAAATACTCGCCATCGCTGTCGCCGCCACTGGAAGTCTTAGCTTCAGAGGGCTCCAGGCAGTCTAAATACTCGCCATCGCTGTCGCCGCCACTCGAAGGCTTAGCTTCAGAGGGCTCCAGGCTGTCAAAATACTCACCATCGCTGTCGCCGCCACTCGAAGGCTTAGCTTCAGAGGGCTCCAAGCTGTCAAAATACTCCCCATCCCTGTCGCCGCCACTGGAAGGCTTAGCTTCAGAGGGCTCCAAACAGTCTAAATACTCGTCATCGCTGTCGCCACCACTGGAAGGCTTAGCTTCTGAGGACTCCAGGCAGTCTAAATACTCGCCATCACTGTCGCCGCCACTGGAAGGCTTAGCTTCAGAGGGCTCCAGGCTGTCAAAATACTCGCCATTGCCGCCACTGGAAGGCTTAGCTTCAGAGGGCTCCAGGCTGTCAAAATGCTCGCCATCGCTGTCGCCGCCACTGGAAGGCTTAGCTTCAGAGGGCTCCAGACAGTCTAAATACTCGTCATCGCTGTCGCCGCCACTGGAAGGCTTAGCTTCAGAGGGCTCCAGACAGTCTAAATACTCGTCATCGCTGTCGCCGCCACTGGAAAGCTCAGCTTCAGAGGGCTCCAGGCTGTCAAAATACTCGCCATCGCTGTCGCCGCCACTTGAAGGCTTAGCTTCCATTTCTATGTTTAATAACACAAGATGACCGATGTTTGCCTTGAAATCTGCATTCATATTGGTTAGATTAGCATTAATTTCTTGCAGCTCTGTAACGTCATGGTAATAAGTCTTATTGTTGACTCTTGCTTGTCCCTTCGAGTCCTTAATGATCGTTGCCTGCTTAGCCAGGTCCTGTTTGAGTTTCGCAATGTCCATGTCCAGCTGTAAATTTTTAGCTTGCAGTTCATCATTTTGAGAAGTGACCTTGGTATTGTCCTCTGTGAGGTTTTGTAGCTGATCTGTCAGGCTGGTATGTTTAGCTTCCATTTCCCGGTTTAATAACTCAAGATGACCAATGTTTGCCTTGAAATCTGCATTCATCTTGGTTAGATTAGCATTCATTTCTTGCAGCTTTGTAACGTCCTGGTTATAAGTTTCATTGCTGACTCTCACTTGTTGCTTCAAGTCCTTAATGACCGTTGCCTGCTCAGCCAGGTCTTGTTTGAGTTTCGCAATGTCCATGTCCAGCTGTAAATTTTTAGCTTGCAGTTCCTCATTTTGCGAAGTTACCTTGGTATTGTCCTCCGTGAGGTTTTGTAGCTGATCTGTGAGGCTGGCATGTTTAGCTTCCATTTCCCGGTTTAATAACTCAAGATGACCAATGTTTGCCTTGAAATCTGCATTCATCTTGGTTAGATTAGCATTCATTTCTTGCAGATCTGTAACGTCATGGTTGTAAGTCTGATTGTTGACTCTCGCTTGTCCCTTCAAGTCCTTAATGATCGTTGCCTGCTCAGCCAGGTCTTGTTTGAGTTTTGCAATGTCCATGTCCAGCTGATCTGTGAGGCTGGCATGTTTAGCTTCCATTTCCCGGTTTAATAACTCAAGATGACTGATGTTTGCCTTGAAACCTGCATTCATCTTGATTAGATTAGCATTCTTTTCCTGCAGATCTGTAACATCCTGGTCGTAAGTCTCATTGCTGACTCTCACTTGTTCCTTCAAGTCCTTAATGATTGTTGCCTGCTCAGCCAGATCTTGTTTGAGTTTCGCAATGTCCATGTCCAGCTGATCTGTAAGGCTGGCATGTTTAGCTTCCATTTCCCGGTTTAATAACTCAAGATGACTGATGTTTGTTTTGAAATCTGCATTCATCTTGGTTAGATTAGCATTCTCTTCTTGCAGATCTGTAACATAATGGCTGTAAGTTTTACTGCTGACTCGTGCTTGTTCTTTCAAGTTCTTAATGATTGTTGCCTGCACAGCCAGCTCTTGTTTGAGTTTCGCAATGTCCATTTCCAGCTGTGAAATTTCAGCCTGTAGTTCCTCATTATGCAAAGTGACCTTGGTGTTGTCCTCCGTGAGGTTTTGTAGCTGATCTGTGAGGCTGGCATGTTTAGCTTCCATTTCCCGGTTTAATAACTCAAGATGACTGATGTCTGCCTTGAAACCTGCACTCATCTTGATTAGATTAGTATTCTTTTCTTTCAGATCTGTAACATCATGGTTGTAAGTCTCATTGCTGAGTCTTGCTTGTTCCTTCAAGTCCTTAATGAATGTTGCCTGCTCAGCCAGCTCTTGTTTGAGTTTCGCAATGTCCATGTCCAGCTGATCTGTGAGGCTGGCATGTTTAGCTTCCATTTCCCGGTTTAATAACTCAAGATGACTGATGTCTGCCTTGAAACCTGCACTCATCTTGATTAGATTAATATTCTTTTCTTGCAGATCCGTAACGTCACGGTTGTAAGTCTCATTGTTGACTCTCGCTTGTTCCTTCGAGTCCTTAATGATCATTGTCTGCTCAGCCAGGTCTTGTTTGAGTTTCGCGATGTCCATGTCCAGCTGTAAATTTTCAGCTTGCAGTTTCTGATTTTGCGAAGTTACCTCGGTGTTGTCCTCCGTGAGGTTTTGTAGCTGATCTGTGAGGTTGGCATGTTTAGCTTCAATTTCCCGGTTTAGTAATTCAAGATGACCAATGTTTGCTTGAAATCTGCATTTGTCTTGGTTAGATTAGCATTCATTTCTTGCAGATCTGTAACGTCATGGTTATAAGTCTCATTGCTGAGTCTTGCTTGTTCCTTCAAGTCCTTAATGAATGTTGCCTGCTCAGCCAGCTGTTGTTTGAGTTTCGCAATGTCCATGTCCAGCTGATCTGTGAGGCTGGCATGTTTAGCTTCCATTTCCCGGTTTAATAACTCAAGATGACCAATGTTTGTTTTGAAATCTGCATTCATCTTGGTTAGATTAGCATTCTTTTCTTGCAGATCCGTAACGTCACGGTTGTAAGTCTCATTGTTGACTCTCGCTTGTTCCTTCGAGTCCTTAATGATCATTGTCTGCTCAGCCAGGTCCTGTTTGAGTTTCAATGTCCATGTCCAGCTGTAAATTTTCAGCTTGCAGTTCCTGATTTTGCAAAGTGACCTTGGTGTTGTCCTCCGTGAGGTTTTGTAGCTGATCTGTTAGGTTGGCATGTTTAGCTTCCATTTTCCGGTTTAGTAATTCAAGATGACCAATGTTTGCTTTGAAATCTGCATTTGTCTTGGTTAGATTAGCATTCATTTCTTGCAGATCTGTAACGTCATGGTTGTAAGTTTCATTGCAGAGTCTTGCGTGTTTCTTCAAGTCCTTAATGATCATTGCCTGCTCAGCCAGCTCTTGTTTGAGTTTCGCAATGTTCATGTCCAGCTGATCTGTGAGGCTGGCATTTTTAGCTTTCATTTCCCGGTTTAGTAACTCAAGATGACCGATGTTTGCCTTGAAATCTGCATTCATCTTGGTTAGATTAGCATTCATTTCTTGCAGATCTGTAACATAATGGCTGTAAGTCTCATTGTTAACTCTCGCTTGTTCTTTTGAGTCCTTAATGATCGTTGCCTGCTCAGCCAGGTCTTGTTTGAGTTTCGCAATGTCCATGTCCAGCTGTAAATTTTTAGCTTGCAGTTCTTTATTTTGCAAAGTGACCATGGTATTGTCCTCCGTGAGGTTTTGTAGCTGATCTGTGAGGCTGGTACATTTAGCTTCCATTTCCTGGTTTAGTGACTCAAGAGAATCAATTGTTGTCTTTAAAACTGCAATTTTTTCTTCAAGATGATGCTTCTGAAATTCAAGGCTTTTAACTTGTTTGATGCGCTTCTCACTTTTTTTATTGGCCTCATCCTTTGCCTTTTGTGTTTGTGTCATTGTTGTTTCCAGCTGAGACTTTAAATGGCACATCTTCTCTTCTGACTCATCTATATGAGCCAGAAAATTATCTTCAATTTGACTGATGTCATTGGCCAGCTTCCCTTTTAGTTCTGACAGCTCTAGCGTTCGGGACGTAGGGGTGTTCGACATTCCATCCGATTCTTCTAGATTTAAACTCTCCAGGTCAATCTCCACCAAGAGTAATCTTTTCTCAGGTTTCAAGAACCTGATTTCATCAGAGAGAATGTTTTTCTTATTACTCATGAGCTGGATTTCTGTCTGCTGCTTGGTCAGTTTGCTGCAGCCCGCCGTCTCTGACTCACTCATTGTATGAGAGTCCCTTGTCACAAAAGGACTGCCAACAGAAGAGCCGGACGAGCTAGCTTTATCCATTTTGATTAAAAATGGTTTGAAACAAGTAAAAAAAAACAAGTGTGTCTTATTTACCTAAGTGAGAGGTTGTAGCCACAAAAAACACACTTTTAAATGGCTAAAGTAAAGTAACTGTCTAAAGTATATGTTATGCGTTATTTTTGGGGCAAAACAGTTCCCAAAATCTGCTGGTTCTCATTACTAAAATATTTAAATATGTGTTGAGCTTACCTCTTTCCTGTCTTTCCGTTATTAACTCCTCCTTGTCTCTGTCTTTGTCTGAATGTGTCTGTGGGAAAACAGCCGAGCTTACACAGACACACAGTTCTGTGACGTCACGAACATTTTCGCCTTGATACGTAATCATGGCAACATCTCGAACGCATGACGTCAGAGCCTTAAAGGAATGTTTGGATTTTTCAATTTAAGGAAAGATACGGAGCCCCTAAAGGGACATTGGCAAAAAAAAAAAGAAAGTTAACGTGCACGCGAAAGTTTTCGGTGTGTCCGCGAAAGTTACATTGGCCCAAAATAAAAAAATGCGCACGTAAAAGTCCACTCGGATGCATAGGATAAAACATCTGCTGACAACAACACTGCAGCAGGCTGTCAAAGACAGCGGCGTGTTGAAATGGGGTGGCTCCACTTTTTTAAGGGTGATTTTCACCAGGTCCGGACAAGACATGGAGGTGGAACAAGGCACCTGACTATCCAGAAAACAGTTACTATGGGGGAGCTGTTGGAGGTTGGCTTGTTCTTTCCAAATGAACAATCTTCAAAAGGACCGGTGCAAGACTTCAAGTTTAATATTCGGGATTTTAGCCACAACATTGTACCCCTCAAAAGCACAGTGAGGCAGCTGTATGACCAGACTAAACTCCGAATTACATCTGCTCTCAGAGAATGGAAAACGCATCCCCTAAGGACGTCTTTATACTTCCCTCTGATACATCTGAGCCTACAGTGAACAGGGCAAAGGTATTTTGTCTTTGTGACATTTGTATTTTTTTTTTTATTATTCTTTTAAATATATGGTATTAGAAGTCATTATATACCCAAATTAACATGTTTAGTTTAAATATGAATTATATTTAAGCAACCTCTCACTCACAAAACACACCAAATTAGATGCACATAGACTGGATTTGGTTGATCACATGTGTAAGCTTACAACCCTGTAACTATTACAACTGTGGACAGATAAAACATGTATAACCAGTAATATTCACTGCTTGGGTGAGGTGATTACTTTTGTTTGTCACTCTTGTCATTTATTTATGTCCTGTACATCCACTTCTGTCTTCAGAAAATGAAGAAATGACAAACTAATTTCAGGATATTTACCACGCCAGTCTTTGCCAATCAGTGCATGTTGCATTGCAGTCTTTTGGATAAAGATATTTGGAAGAAGAACTCAAGATGAAACATGAAACTTCAAGTACAGTTCTTAAAATGTTCATTGAGTCCTTCTCACTGATTAAAGCTGAATAAAAATAAAACAAAAGCATAGTGGACTTATGAAGAATATGTGGTATGTTCACTTAGATGGATACATGTGCAGTACCATCTCAAGTTAGAGATGATGATATAATCTTATTCCTCAAATGCAGGTATAAATCCAGGGCCTGATGAGCATCGGCCGGGGGCCACCATCAGAATGTTGCACAGGTCGTAGATGCTTGGTGAAATGTGCTCTTTCTTTGACACTGCTGTACATCAGCGCTTTCCACTGAGGACAGACAGAGTTGTGTAGATGTACCTGACTCTGGGTCGACACTGGGCACTCTTTCATTCTGTGAGGGTCTGATAATGTGAATCCCACACGTTTGGTCTCGTCTAGCTCATCCTGAAGCACAATGAAACATATTACTTTGTGATGACAAATTACCTATTTTCAAATTCATAATTGAGAATTTGGAGTTAAAGATGGGGCTTTACTGCCCAATCATCAAAATACTTCAGTTTTTGATCACAAGGTGTTACAGCATGAAGCACTGACTGACTTTAAGTTGCAGCTGTTGGTATATTTGTATTTTAAAAGAATACATGCCAAATTTATACAATACAAATATTCTCACTTTGTCAGTAACACATGCATCTAACACTAATAACAGCAACACAAGTAGGCTATTGAACAACAAATGATCCAGACCGCATTTACCAAATACCAAATAAACTAAGCACTCATTATCAAATGTCAACACAGACATACAGTGTGTGTTTCATTTAGACGAATGAATGCCAAGTTCAGATTTACATTATGTTACATAAAAACAAAAGAGTAGACATTTAACTGCAGAACCTACCTGGATGGACATGTAATCCATTCTCCTGGTATTTTGTGTAGCCTACATCCATCTGTACCCATTAAGCTGCTCATTAATGAAAGCATTTACCCGATCCAAACCGGTGTATCCAATGCGGCGGACTTTTCATTTTAAATGTCTTTCAGACAGAATAATATGACAAACACTGCATTGGACGTTCAGGTCTCCTGTGGTATATGTCTGTGCTCACTTAAAAGTTTATGGTGCGCAAAAAAAAATGGGGTGCGCACCAGAAAACCTTCAAGTGCGCACGTAATAGTTTTCTGGTGCACACTCAAAAGCTTACCTATGTATTTTTTTTTGCCAATGTCCCTTTAGGGGCTCCGTAGAAAGAGGTTCACAGCCAGAATATTCTGTAAAGCAGAACTTTAAAACAATACTTTTTTTTTTGTAACGTGAAAAGAAAAGAATCTGCCTGAAATTGCAGCCCTTGTTTTTCAACAGCGTTTCTTGTAGGCTTTATTAATGCAGTAATTCGGCCTAATATGTTTTTACGTTTCCTTTCACCCTCTCAGTGTGTTTCATTCATATTTTATCATTGTGTATGTTATTATCTTGTGCTTAATTTAATACATTTATTTATTTGATTGGGACAGTGCGTGTTAATGAACATATGAGACACAACCACATGAATAAACATGACAGATTGTAGCCGTAGGCTGATTTCCATCTTTTGTCCCAACATTCTCACACATTCATTCACCAGTGCTGTGTCACTGGAGGCAAGGAGGGTTAAGTGTCTTGCCCAAGGACACAATGACAGTATGAACTGTGGGGAGAGCGGTGGCATGATGGATCCATGTTCTCGTTCTGTTTACTCCACATTCTGACTCTACATCTGAATGTCTCAACAGAAATCAAGACTCATCAGACCAGGCAACATTTTTCCAGTCTTCAACTGTCTAATTTTGGTGAGCTCGTGCAAATTGTAGCCTCTTTTTCCTGTTTGTAGTGGAGATGAGTGGTACCCAGGGTCTTCTGCTGTTGTTGTGCGTGTTGTGGCTTCACAAATGCTTTACTGTGGGGCGGCAGTAGCTCAGTGGGTAGAGTGGTCGTCTTTCAACCGGAAGGTAGGGGGTTCGATTCCCGCTCTCCCCACAATTCATACTGTCGTTGTGTCCTTGGGCAAGACACTTAACCCACCTTGCCCCCAGTGGCTGTAACACTGGTAATTACATTAGAACAATGTAAGTCGCTTTGGATAAAAGCGTCAGCTAAATGAATAAATGTAAATGTAAATGTACTGCATACCTCGGTTGTAACGAGTGATTATTTCAGTCAAAGTTGCTCTTCTATCAGCTTGAATCAGTCGGCCCATTCTCCTCTGACCCACAGGACTGCCACATACTGGATGTTTTTTCCCTTTTCACACCATTATTTGTAAACCCTAGAAATGGTTGTGCGTGAAAATCCCAGTAACTGAGCAGATTGTGAAATACTCAGACCGGCCCGTCTGGCAACAACAACCATGCCACGCTCAAAATTGCTTAAATCTCCTTTCTTTCCCATTCTGACATTCAGTTTGGAGTTCAGGAGATTGTCTGGACCAGGACCACACCCCTAAATGCACTGAAGCAACTGCCATGTGATTGGTTAGATTCTTGCATTAATGACGGGACCTGGAGACAGAGGAACAGCATTCAACATTCAAGTCTGGCAATGCTTCTGTAGGACTAGGATTATATAAACAAGAAGTTGGTTAAGCATTTGAGGTGAGGCTTAGACCGGATCAGTCTCTGAGTACTCACTCAATACCCCCAAACACCCAGAGATTTTCAGGGACGACCCTTGAAACACAGAACAACCACAGCTTTCAACCAGCCACGCCTGGAAATAGTGTCCAACAGAACGTCCATACTTGTTTTTATTTGTGCGTCACAGAACAGCATATAAATATGAACAGAGCACAGCGAACACATCGGGACAAACCTAGTGCTATCTCTGTATTTTTTATTTTCTTACACATCTTTTATTGTCCACAGAGCGTTGTTTTTATTTATAAACCGGCCCGTGGGCAAAGTCAGTCATCAGTTTCCAAAAAATGGCTGTATCAAGGCCGTTTCTGTTTCTGCAGCCGTGGTCCAAACCAGACAGTCTCAACATTCACCATCTGTCCATTAAATCAGAGCAGTCACATTTGTGTTTTTGTGTTGTGTTGCTGTTGTTCGTCGACAGGAGACATTCATGAATGGTTCCTTTTCGTAGAATTAGGCAACAACAGAGTAGTAGCCTTAGTCTTGTTTCCTGTGAGTGGTTGTTTGGTTGAAGAGGCTTGTGTTTCCTCTGAGCTGTGTCCAGAACGAGAGACGTCACAGAAGACACAAAAGTCTGCTTCTATAGAAATCGAGACTAAAGGAGACTTTTCAATAATGAATCTAAAGAAGTTAAATTCTGGAGCGTAGTGACGAGAGGCTGTAAACAGTAGAAGAAGAGAGATTCTAAACTTCATTTTCAGAGGCAGCTGCAGTTTCTTCACTTTTTCATGTCAGAAGTTCTGCTCCTGTTTAAAGCAGCAGAGACAGAGACTGGAGTGGCTTTAATTCACAAAATAAGACCTGTACAGTTCACTTTTTGGGAAAACTTACAGAAACCAAGTCGTACTTTACCACTCCAAAGGAAACAAGACCAATACAGACCACATATTTGACATTAGAAAAGAAACGGTCCAGTTTGGAAGAGGGGCACTTGTCCTTGGAGATTCTCAAGTATCCATGAAAAAAAAGGAAAGTCCAGCTACATTATGAATACTGCTGACAAGACTCTGATCAAAAAAAAAAACTGTAGTGTAACCTCATATCTCTGCTGGAAGCTATATATATATATATATATATATATAAATATATATCGTGAAATAGCTGTCTTTATAAACAGTGCTCTAAGTAATATACAGTCCCTTTTATAGAATGTAGCTAGATTAATTTTGCTTTAAATGTCTCCGTACATTCACTTAGGTCTTGGATAAAAGCTGTTTGTGAAAATGGACACAAGCTTAAATAAAAACATCTGATTTCATTTTATTTAATTTAATGTTTTGTGTTTTTGTAAATAAAGTATGAGAGCCATGTCCATCTTTATAAACAGTCCAAGATATAAAAGAGTCAGGCCTTTTCATTCATAAAAATGCTACGCCCATACTTTTAGTATAGTTTATATTTTATAACCCGTCTCTGAACAGAACAAATGTATGGATTCAGAGGTTGTACTGTTTATGTTGAAAAAGAAACCTGTAGAAGTTTGTTTTTGGACCATTTTTAAATCCTGGTACGGCTCTGGCGCCTCATTTATAGAACGCTTGCATTCGCTTAAAAATAAGGCCGAAGCTTTTGTACGGCAAAAAACGTATTTTAAAAAGCTATTTTATTATAATTTCATTAACATTTCATTCAAGTATTTATGTTTATGATTTTATTCACCTTTTATTTTGCCCTTGCAATAAAGTTATTGATGAACACGATGCAATCATGTGATCTTTTAACGGTATCAATGAAAAAGTACAATAAACTAATGGTATTGTATCAAAAAGAAAAATCCCTACCTAAAACTGACGCATATTTGTCTCTTTTCTTGGTTGTTTCTTGTGTGTTGTTCGTGTTTTATTTGGACATGTTTTATAGGTTAAATGTGCTCAGTTTGTCTCCTTCACTGGGTTCTACAGAGCGATACATGTCAAGAATATTGTATTTTATTGTTTAAATGTTATAAAGAACTTCTTTAATCAGGTTTAAACTCTACTGGTTGAGAGTTTTTTGATGTAGTTGGATCGTAGGAATAAAAATGTATGTCCTTGATAAATCATTAGACCGACAGAAATGTAAAAGCACCAGTGTGGACGTAGCATCAGAAAAGACACGTTTCTTTAAAATGGCGTCACTCGTCGTCTTCATAATCATCGTCTTTAATTTCCAAATACTGCAGACTGTCCTCGTCGTCGAGTGAGTCCGTCTTCACGTCCCCCTGTTCCACCAGCTCCTCCTCCATTTCTGCCACTTCTCCGTCCTCGTCCTCGTCCTCCTCGTCTTCCTCTTCGTACGACGAGATCGGGGAGTAGTGCGGCAGCTCGAACACGTGCGGGCTGCTGGGAGCGTCGCCGGGGGGCACCGTGATGGGGATCGAGAACGTGTCCTGTGGCGTCAAACCGACCGCGCTGTGATTGGTCGAGGCATTGGCGGACGTCGAGGGGATGACCGCCATCCCAAGGCCGTACGTCAGGGGTCTGGAGTCGGGTCTGGAGTCGGGTCTGGAGTCGGGTTCGGAGTCCGGTCCGGAGTCCGGTCCGGAGTCCGGTCTGTACTCGCGGATCTCGCCCGGCTCCAGGGGGTCGGGGCCGCAGGGGTCATGCTCGGTGCAGGACAGCTTCCCGTCCAGTTTGGAGACAAACAGGAGGCCTTCGCGGTGTTGGCTGCAGTAAGAGCTGGGACACATCTCGCAGTAGGACACCGCCTCTTTACCGCAGACGTCGCACTGATGCCGCGGACACTCCCATCGACCTGAAGACAAAGACAAGTGTGTTGTGACTGCTGTGGGTTTGTCACTAGAGCTCAAAGAAACTCAAAGGGATCAAGCTTTGTTTTTACTCAGGTTTCCAGGAGTTCTTTTTTTTTTCTTCAGAAGAATTCATGAATATATTCTGTTCTTCAAACCATAAAAAGCATAAATGACCAATCGCCATATTTTGATTAAAGTATGTAAAAGGTGTCTGAATATGGCTCTAAACACTGTGACGTTACGTTACACAGCCTCGGCCCAGAACCAGTGCACTCCAAAAACATTTGAGACTGGAATAAACTGCGTCTAATATTAACTCTGCTTTCAAACCATGGCACTTTCAAAAGAGAAGCAAGCAATAACTCTTTTGACTCAATTAACTTTAAATGACACTGAGATTCTAGAAAAAACAAAAAGTTGTCGATAGTTTTAGGATGAAAGAATGTAATGAACTGTTTGTTTTTTGTGTTATTGTTGTGGCTGTAAAAACTATTATTATTGAGTCATACTTCAGGAAGAATAGTCTTTACTGTGATAAAGACATAAATAAAAATAAAAATAAACTTTAAAAAGATAATCTATATTTGTTCTATCTGTTCCTGTCAAACAAACCATAAATAAATAAATAAACTATGTCCTTTAGGTTCTTGGCAAGTGTCTCTTTAGTGCAGGACAGTATGAGGCCAGCAGGTGGCGCTCAAAAATGAAATCTCGATATTGATACACGTTTTCTTTTGTTTTTGCTTCTGACCTAAAAATGTAACCGAGATATTATATTTTTGAATTGCTCAATGCCAACACAAAACAATAAAAAAGAGCAGTACACTCAGCAGTGCGTATGACCCTCTAACCTTTTAGTTTGACCCCTCTCTGTCTCCATACACCAGGTCTAATATCATTTGGTGCTGGAGCTGATCTAGTGTAAACCTCCTGAAATATTAACAGTCCAAACATTTTAAGGACATCCTTTTGAGGACAGACCTGCGGGCCTCTTGGTGAGGTTGAGACAGTCGGCGTGGTAGACTTTGGGACATCCCGGTCTCTTACAGGAGACCATCTGACCCCCGTCTCCGCAGCTGAAGCACTCGTCCTCGCGCTCTTTGGTCAACACCGCTTTGCTTTTCCTGCGGCCTCTTCTCCTCAGTTTACGGCCTTTGTCTTCGGACGGAGGGTTGTTCTGGTCGCACAAAAATAAAAGAGAGGTTTTATTCTGGATGGCGGGGCTTTTAAAGAGTCCCACGGTTCCCACGAGTCGGAAAAACTGTGAATGAAGTTGCCATGAAATAAAGAACCACAAAGCAGGACGCAGAATTAACAGAGACTGGTTTAATTCCAAGCCCCGCCCACTGGGAACTGTCCCGGGACCTCCTCTGGACTCTACCTTTGGTCTGACGCCGAGGAAGCCGCTGCAGTTCGGAGCTCCACATTTACAAACCGTCTTCCCGTTTCCCAAACACTCCAGGTTGTAGTTAAAGGTCAGCTCTGTGCCTGAAAAAAACCACACAAATACCCAGTGTTCAGTAGGGCTGTACTAGAATAATCGAATATTCGAATATTCAGCATTCGATTTTCAGTTTTGAGATTCAATATTCTTTGTAACTGCCGCATTTTCATTTCTGTTCATTTTCTGTGTAAACTGTTATTTGGTGTGTTTTGTGAAGTGTCACCAGAGGGCGCTGGAGCGCAGAGTTAGGCTTTTGTATACGCAGTGGTAGATTGATTAGAGCAGAAGTAGCGATCTCCACAGAAAACAAGAAAGGATACATGAATAACAGAATAATTACGCTAAAAGTTAAAGTTTAAATTTATAAGGTAAAGGACAGAAAATCTCCAAAGCTAATCCCTCTCATGGTACTCAGCCAACGAGGTTTGTTTTGTCTGTTTTATTTTCTAGAAGTTAATGTATCAATTGTACTTATTTTTGTTAAGCTAACTGTTGTTTTATCTGTGTGTTTCATCAGTTTCACAGTGTTTTTATGGCGCTATTGAAAGGCGGATGCTAATAAATTCATCAGTAGAGTAACCACTTGTGTCTAAAGTACTTGAATTACATTCTTTTTTTTCAACACGTGACTTTCGTCGCGGACTGATTCTCACTCATGCTTGAACGCCCGTTGGCGACGTAGTGATTTATTTAATCTCATACTGAATAGGTACAAAATGCCCAAGACCTCAGCTGTTTGGGAGCACTTTAAATTAAGTGAGGATGACAAGACAAAGGCAGTGTGTCAAATATGCGATTTGAAACTGGCCTACCACAACAGCACCACAAGTTTGAAAAATCACCTGAGTTCTGTACAGCACGCGGCAAAAAACACATTTCTGATGCGAAGAGTGAAACGTGAAGTCGTGAAAGATGATACAAATGCAAACCGACACTATTATTATATATTTAGCCCCACCCACGAAGCTTGAATATTCGATATTGATTGCCACCTAAGCTTCGAAGCTCAAAAAATGGCATTCGAAACAGCCCTAGTGTTCAGTCCGGCTTCGGTTACGGAGTGAGGTGAGAGGATGATAGTTAAATATTTTTGTTTCTTTTCTTCTTTCTTTTTAATCCTGGTTTAGTTTAAGGTTTTTCCAGTTCTTTCGTTCAGAGAAACACTGAGTAATACAGTTTTTCTTTTTTGCTTTGGCTCACTTGTTGATTTTTTTCTTTAAACTGAAAAAAACTTAAACATGATTCTTATAAAATCATCAAAGTTTTCACAAAATATAACTTATGTTTCATTGTTTGAGCCTCAGCAGCAAAAGGCTTCAGTCCGTTTAAAACATTTCAAACACAGCTTTTATTTAAACTCACGCTCCCTGAGGCTGAAGATGTGTTTTAAACTGTTTGAACTTTTCTCTTTGACGTCTGTGAATGTGAGCTCAGTGTTTGTCTGTGGCCTCATGTCAAGAGTTACACAGACCTGTTTCATAACATTATTTTCCTTATTCTTTTGTTTTTTTCACTTGGATCTGATGTTTGTGATAATTTAACATAAATAACATAAACAATAAAAATGTGTCTTTACATTTGTTTTTCACTGAGGCTCAAACTGTGACAAAACAACATTTTGGATAAAGTACTAAACTGTTGCATTAGTTCTTGTTCGTATGATCAGACCTCAAAGATAAAACGTTAAACTGATGCAGAATAGAAACCCTTTTTACCTGCAGCGACGTCCACCAGAGCGAACAGTCCCACTCGAGTGTCTCCGCTCACCGTCCACTTCTGCGTCTCACAGTTGGGCTGACAGCAGTGGTTCATGAAGCGCGCCTCGTTCCCCTTCGGCCCAGCGTCGATGATACGGTCCTGACGCACAGACACAGACACACACACAGACACACACACAGACACAGACGCAGACACAGACGCAGACACAAACGCAGACACACACGCAGACACACACGCAGACACAGAAGCAGTCACAGACGCAGACACAAACGCAGACACAGACGCAGATACAAACACAGACACAGACGCAGACACAGACACACACACAGACGCAGACACAGACACAGACGCAGATACAAACACAGACACAGACACACACACACAGACGCAGACACAGACGCAGACACAAACGCAGACACAGACGCAGACACAAACGCAGACACAGACGCAGACACAGACGCAGACACAGCCACACACAGACACAGACACAGACACACACACAGACGCAGACACAGACACACACACAGACGCAGACACAGCGCAGACACACACACACAGACACACAGACACAGACACACACAGACACACACACAGACGCAGACACAGACACACACACAGACACACACACACAGACACAGACACACACACAGACACACACACAGACGCAGACACAGACACACACACAGACGCAGACACAAACGCAGACACACACGCATACACAGACACACACACAGACACAGACACACACACAGACACACACACAGACGCAGACACAGACGCAGATACAAACGCAGACACAGAAGCAGACACACACGCAGACACACACGCATACACAGACACACACACAGACACAGACACACACACAGACACACACAAAGACGCAGACACAGACGCAGATACAAACGCAGACACAGAAGCAGTCACAGACACAGACACAAACGCAGGCACAGAAGCAGACACAGACACAGACACACACACAGACACACACACACACAGACACACACAGACACACACACAGAGACACCAAACGCGAGACACAGACACAAAACACAGATGCAAACAGACACAGACGCAAAACACAGACACACACACACACAGACACACACAGACACAGAAGCAGACACAGACGCAGACACAAACACAGACGCAAACACAGACACACACACACACACACACACACACACAGAGACACACACACAAACGCACAGATGCAGACACAGACACAAACACAGATGCAAACGCAGACACAGACGCAAACACAGACACACACACACACAGACACACACACAGACACAGACGCAGATACAAACACAGACGCAGACACAAACGCAGACACACACACAGACACAGACAGAGCGCAGATACAAACACAGACACAGACACAAACGCAGATACACACACACAGACACACACACACACACAGACACACACACACACAGACACAGACGCAGATACAAACGCAGACACAAACGCAGACACAGAAGCAGTCACAGACGCAGACACAAACGCAGACACAGACGCAGATACAAACACAGACACAGACACAAACACAGACACACACACAGACACACACACAGACACAGACGCAGATACAAACGCAGACACAGACACAAACGCAGACACAGACGCAGACACAAACACAGACACACACACAGACACACACACAGACACAGACGCAGACACAGACGCAGATACAAACGCAGACACAGACGCAGACACAAACGCAGACACAGAAGCAGTCACAGACACAGACGCAGACACAAACACAGATGCAAACACAGACACAGACACAGACACAGACACAAACACAGATGCAAACGCAGACACAGACGCAGACACACACAGAGACACAGACGCAGACACAGACGCAGACACAGATGCAAACGCAGACACAAACACAGACGCAGACACAGACGCAGACACAGACACAGATGCAGACGAAGACACAAACACAAACACAGAGAGAGGCTGTTCATACTGTCGTTGTGTCCTTGGGCAAGACACTTAACCCTCCTTGCCTCGAGTGACACAGCACTGGTGTATGAATGTGTGTGTTGTTGCTCTGGTGAATGGTGTGAGAATGTTTGGACAACGGATGGAAATTAGCCTACGGCTACAATCTGGCATGTTTACATTCATGTGGTTGTGTCTCATATGTTCATTAACATGCACTGTCCCAATCAAATAAATAAATTAAATTAATTAATTAATTAAAGATTTAAAAAACAAACAGCTGAGTTGTACCTTGTCCAACGTGAGCATGTAGAAGTTCCCGATGTCGTTTTCTTGGGCATGTCTTATCCTCAATCTGCACTCCTCTTCGTCAATCACCTCCCCGACGTATTCGCTCACAAACTGGCCCTGAAGAAAGACAAAACATGAATCTATCTAAAAGGCCATTATATTTGTATCCTGATTACTTCAGTAACACTCTCATGCATCAGGCCTGACTTCAGGATATTGCTCATAATTATTATTATTTTTTTTTTATATATAGGTTTTCCACCTACTGTAGTAGGCACTCAAAGCGCTTTACATACATTAAGCTATTCACCAGTGTTACAGAACACTCACTGGAGGAAATGTAGGTTAAGTGTCTTGCCCAACCCACTGAGCTACTGCCGCCCTGTTGTGACATTTCAAAATAAAAAAGGGCTGTTTTTCAAAAGATGTGCAGCTGATTTTCTGTTAAATCAAGTTTAGTAAACATTGTTATAAAAAAACACACCACATTTTATTACTGTCCAGTTATGATTCGCTGTTTCAGGCTGTTATTGGAACAGACATATTGAGTAAAAGGTTTAGTTTAAAGTGATGCTGAGGGAAATTGAGCCAAGTTTAATCAGCCTTTCTGTGTCATAGAAGTGATATTAAAAATGAACAAAGAAGAAGTGAAGAAAAAGTTAAAGCAAAGGCATCTGGAATGTTTTTTAAGGTGAAACGTCTTCACCTTAAAAAACATTCCAGATGCTTTAACCTTTTCTTCACTATCATTTGTCAGATAGAAAAACAAATTTATCTCAAATGGAATAAAAAGTGAAACCTTAATTTAACTCTTTTTTTAGGTGCTAAGTTCATAAAGAAGTAACACTGTGTAACTCTGAGCCGGTCTACAGACACTCTGTGTTGTTACGACAGCAGCGCCATGTTCACAGACGTTAATTCAAGTAGAGACTATCCCAGCGGCAAGTTTGGACTCATTTTACTGTATTTTGTACAAACATGACTCTGTCCAGTGTCCAGGTCTAATTTGACTCTTTCTGTTTGAGCTTCAAAGTGTGACCCTCACTGACCTCTGGAGAGGTCCTCGTCCCGGGACAGTTACAGGAGGTATAGTTAGACATTATTCTCCTGATTTTATGTCAAAGAACCATCAACATGACTTTGAGAAGATATATATTTTTGGGCCAAAAGTTACACGTTGCTCTTTTAAAGAAATTTGAACAATGCATTTAAAAACCTCATCCTCTCTTTTGAAAACATTGAATGTGATTATAAACTCGCTACAGCAGAATTCTTACTGGGTAACTCAATAAGGTGCGTTCTCATCAGTGCAAACACACACACACAACACGTCCGCACTGATAAATAAACCGACTTGTGTTTATGCTGTTGTTACCTTCTTGATGTCGTGGACACAGCGCAGGCCCCAGCCTCGAGACAGAGTCCTGAAGATCTCCACCTGACTGTACTGACGTTTGGTGAAGGCCTGGTTCTGACACTTCTCTCCGGCCGGACAAACCTGCACGAGGAAGGAAAGAGACCAAAATGCAAAGTGTGTAAAAATAAAAAGTCAATTTATGAATGAACTCTTTTTAAAGTCTTGAGGTGTGTCTTTGTTGGACACACCAGAGTGAACGAGGGTTCAGTATCAATGACCAGCCAAAACACAGGCTCCTGTCCTGCATCAATCTTTACATAAAAAGGCATCTGCTTTCAAGCGTGACGAATTAGATACATGACATTTATGAAAAGGAACAAGCTCTGGATGCAAAACAAACAAAGGTGCACATGGTGCTTGAATAAATAATTGCAGTTATTGTTTGATTTCCTTCACCACAGCAGCTTTAAGGACAAGGTGAGACATAAGACCGGAAGAGATCAGATTATCCTAAAAACATTTCAAACTCATGATATACATTTGTTTGTGTCAATCATATTCACATTTTAAGCTTATGATTAAAAACATTGTTTGGTGAAATGTTACTAATGAATCTTATGAATCTTGTTTGACCTTTGTTCATTCTTTACATAGTTACAAAGCTGCTGTATATTATACATCTTCATTGATGATTGTGTGGCAGGGAGTTGTCTATTTAACGACATATTCACTAAACCTTTTTAGGGTTTGGAGCTGATCTGAGAGCAGTCTTTTTAATACCCATAAGTCTGGATATATTACAAAAAGAGAATCATACATATTTGATTAAACAGAGTAGAATACATTTGGTTTGTTTACTGTATGATTTATGAGTTTTAATGTGAAGACACCGACGTATTGAAGAGAAATCCGATTTTAGAACGGCTGTGGTTGTACCTGTGGGTGACACTCGTAGAGGAGCATCCGGTTGATACACTCCGAGTCCATGCCACACGGACTCTCGTCGGTGGCTTTACAGTTACAGCGAGGGATCTCCGAGAGGTCGGCCGTGAAGATCTGGACCTTACCTATCGGCCTGTTCACCTGGAAGAGAAATATATTATAACAGCCTTAATACACTTCTAGACCATTACAATAAACTGGACTTCCATAAAGAAAGAGAAGGGCAGTGGTCTGACCTTGATGTGTTTGTACGGAGGGGGCTTCCTGTCGTTCTTTCTGTCCTCTTGGAGCTGACGAAGCTCCTTTTCGGCTTGAAGCTCACGGAATCGTGCAGCTGCCTCCTCCAGAGCTGAGAACACAACAGAAAACAAGATTCAACAAGGTTACAGAACATATATTTAACATAAAATCAGGTGCAAATCTCTAATAAACAAAAGAAAAACCCAAAACCATTCCAGAGAGGCACATAATGTATGTCATATAAATCAGTTACGAACTAAAAAGTAGGATTGGAGTAGATAAATAAATATAGCCTAACAAGACTTCTGAAACAGGTTTTATTATTACTCTGTCTCTGTCTGCTCTCACTCATTTATTCGATCCAACAGCAGCAGTGTGGAATGTTTCTGAGCTGCATCACGAACTGTACAGGTTTTTATTCTGCTCCTTCAGTTACACCAGTGTTTCTCAAACAGGTTTTCTTCATTTGTCTCACAGACTCGAGTCTTTCGGTTTATTTGTTGGTGCCAGTTTGGTTTGGTTTGGTTAATAGAGCATCGCCCGTAACATGAGGCGAAGCACTACTGAACTAATTATGTGAAAGGAATATGGAGCCTGCGTCCTGCTGGGTCGTGAGACAAAGAAGGCTCTGGAGTTTGTGACGCACGTGTCTCTTTGGTCTGAGGCTTGTTCGGTGTGTGATACAAAGTGAGGCCAACATCTCTTAAACTTAGTGCCAAAAGAGAACAAAACAGCTGTACTCATCAATCGCCTGAACTTGTGCTCCTTCTTACTGCATTTTAGGTCAACACACTCACCTGAAACTCTTCTGCTCTCTTTTCCTCCTCTTTTCATCAGCCTTTGCAAAAAAAATAATTTCTATAAAGACTATATTGAGATTCTAGAGAGCTACACTAGTTTAAGGCTCATTACAACAGTTAAATATGATTTCCTGTCATTTTTTTGTCTAAAACATGTAAACATACCTAACATTTAACCTCAGGTACAGAGCAGAAGGTTTGAGTGAAAGGTTTTCTAAAGTAAATCTGCACTCGTTCACTCACATTAAAGTGACGCTAACAACAAGAGCAGCTTCGAACAGCTTCCCACTGATAAAAAGATAGATCAGAGAGGCTTATACAACTATATAATGTCACAAATATTACAAGAAGTGACATCAGTTGAGAAGCTGAGAGTGGGTTTAATTCACAATGTTCAGCCGTGTGACCCCTCTTTGTCTAAAACCACGTGTGACCCCACTTTGTCTAAAACCATGTGTGACCCCACTTTGTCTAAAACCACGTGTGACCCCACTTTGTCTAAAACCATGTGTGACCCCACTTTGTCAAAAAACATGTGTGACCCCACTTTGTCTAAAACCACGTGTGACCCCACTTTGTCTAAAACCACGTGTGACCCCACTTTGTCTAAAACCACGTGTGACCCCACTTTGTCAAAAAACATGTGTGACCCCACTTTGTCTAAAACCACGTGTGACCCCACTTTGTCTAAAACCATGTGTGACCCCACTTTGTCTAAAACCATGTGTGACCCCACTTTGTCTAAAACCATGTGTGACCCCACTTTGTCTAAAACCATGTGTGACCCCACTTTGTCAAAAAACATGTGTGACCCCACTTTGTCTAAAACCACGTGTGACCCCACTTTGTCTAAAACCACGTGTGACCCCACTTTGTCTAAAACTATGTGTGACCCCACTTTGTCTAAAACCACGTGTGACCCCACTTTGTCTAAAACCACGTGTGACCCCACTTTGTCTAAAACCACGTGTGACCCCACTTTGTCTAAAACCACGTGTGACCCCACTTTGTCTAAAACCACGTGTGACCCCACTTTGTCTAAAACCATGTGTGACCCCACTTTGTCAAAAAACATGTGTGACCCCACTTTGTCTAAAACCACGTGTGACCCCACTTTGTCTAAAACCATGTGTGACCCCACTTTGTCTAAAACCATGTGTGACCCCACTTTGTCTAAAACCATGTCTAAAAGAAACTTGTCTGCGCTGACGCAGTAACCCACTCCAATAAACTGCACTCACACTCCACCTCTAACAGTGCACATTAGAGATCTGTTCTTTAAACTCCTGCCGTTACCTTTCTTGTAGGTGGCGTCAACTCCTTTGCCCATCTTCTCTTTGCTGTTGGCGTCCACGTCCATGTACGGAAACACTCGGGCCTGGTACGTCCAAAGGTAGTCGTTGGAGCCGAAGAAGTGGACGGGAAACTCTCCGACGTCGTGCCTCATTCTCTGGATGTTCTCCGGGATGGTTTTGGGGTGACTCACCTCCGCCGGCCACCACCTACAGGAACAACATTCTCATTATTTCTCCTGTACCTGTTGTGTTAAAGGAGTTGACCTTTGATCCCTGACCTGTAGCGTCCCACTTTGACCCAGAGGATGTCCTTGTAGCGCGGCTTCTTTCCAGCTTTACAGTCGTTACAGAACCAGCTGCCTTTGGGCATTTCGATGTTCAGACACTCTCTGTGGAAGGCAGCAGGACAGGACTCGCAGCACAGCAGACTGCCCCCTGCAGGACGGGAGGAGAAGGTGTAAGGACCATGTTCCCTGGACTTGACCAGGATCATCCAAAACCTGTTATAATCCAACTGAATCCTTTTACTTCAACCTTTTGTTCAAATCCAACTAACACCTTTTTGGATCCAACTAAAACCTGTTTTAATCCATTTAAAACCTTTTCAAATCCAACTAAAACCTGTTTAAATCCATCTAAAACCTGTTCAAATCCAACTAAAACCTTTCAAGTCCAACTAAAGCCTTCTAAAGTAAATCCTGTTCCAGGATTCCGAAGCCAACTAAAACCAGTTAAAAATCTTTTAAAACCGGTGAAAATCCAACTAAAGCCTTCTCAAATCCAACTAAATCCTGTTCAAATCTATTTAAAACCTGTTTAAATCCAACTAAGACTTGTTAAAAATCTAAATCTAAAACTTGTTCAAAGCCAAATAAAACCTGTTTAAATCAATTTAAAACCTGTTCCGATCCAACTAAAATCTTTTCAAATACATCTAAAACCTGTTAAGATCCAACTAAAACCTGTTTAAATCCATCTAAAACTTCTCATCGGTTCTTAGAGAAAACAGGTTTAGTTCGTGGCGTTACCTTCGGTGCAGACGAAACACCAGCTGACGTTGACGTGCTCGTGGTTCTTGACGCCGCGTCGTGGAGCGAAGTGGTTCGGGCAGATGATGCTGTTGTTGGAAAGAACGACGCAGCCGGCCGCCATGCACAGGTCTGTGGCATGATACGCTACGGGACAGCGAACGCACCGCACCAACCGACCTGAAGAGGAACAGAAATACAGCCTTTACATTTAACTCCTGACACTCCGGACTGGCCAGGCTTTGAAGACCATCAGGGAATGTCTTCTGTATAAGTGGCCAGACGAATGCATTAATGACGTGTGTTACCTTTGGAGAGGCCGGTGCTGCTGGGGTTGGAGATGAAGCAGGTGAGGCAGACGTGGATGGAGCAGCGGAAGCCTCTGTTGACCGGAGCCGTGGGGCCGAAGGCAGCGATGCACTCCCCATGATAAAACTTCCCACAAACAGGGATCATACAGCGCCGCACGTCCTCACTGCGTTTCTTACAGACGAAGCAGGTGTGGACTCCTGGAAACGAGAACGGGTCACGGCCGTCACACCTGCGTTACGTTATCACAGGTAAAACCGCTCCAAAAAAAGGGAACTCAAAGAATAAAAAATGCACCTTTTTTGAAAGTCGACACAAAAAACACATTTTCTCTTTTTATTAACGACTGTAATACATCTGTTCAGGCTTTTTCTTTTTCTTTTGTTTATTTCTTGATTTTTTTTCTTTCTTCCAACTTTGTTCTTTGCTACAACTTTTGTGTCATTTGTGTAAAACACATAGAGTTACTTTGGAACAAAATGTTCTCTTTAAATGCATTTTCTTCTTTACATTCAGCACCTTAGCCACATAAAGGACCTGTTAAAATCCAACTAAAACCTGTTCAGATCCAACTAAAACCTGTTCAGATCCAACTAAAACCTGTTCAGATCCAACTAAAACCTGTTCAAATCCATCTAAAACCTGTTCAGATCCATCTAAAACCTGTTCAAATCCAACTAAAACCTGTTCAAATCCATCTAACGTGATAACACTGCATTGCTAAACATTGCTAAAGGTGAAAACTGTACCTGATTTACACTCGGGGCAGATGAACTTCCCTTTCGGAGCCTGAGCCAGAGAGATACAGGCCAAATGAAAGGCTCCACAGCACTGTCCCTCACACAGCAGCAGCTCACCAGTCTTCTCACAAACCTGTCACCAGAAAAATATCTTCATAAACATCCACGTTTACTTCTGTGGCTCATAATGACAGGTGCCTAATGACGACTGAGACCTGGCAGATGTTCTCCTTCATCGAGGCCGGTCCCCCTCGGTCTCCGATGATCTTTCTCTGAGATAAAAGAGAGTCGTCACACAGCAGCAGCTCACTTTGGTCCAAGCCGCACAGGTCGCTCTAAAAAGATGGACAGAAAGATAAATCAGAGCAGTATTTCTGCAACAGGCCGACCAGACACCACTGTCAGAAAATACTGCTCCACTGTGTAACTTTTATCCAGTAGAGGGCGCTGGTCCTTCTAATTACAAGTAGAGACTGTTCAAGCTTTTATTTGAAAATTGTTATCAATATTGATCTATTTTTTAAAGATTGTTTGTATACGGGCTGATTTTGTAAACGCATGCTAAGAATGGGATTATGACTCATTGGAACCTTTTATATTTTTTATTAAATTGAAACGAGCGAAACGAGCCCCCAGTTCAGTTCAGTTGGTTGTTAAATAATAATAATAATAATAATAAAAAGTGTTGAGATTAACTTCAAATAAGTAATGTTTACTTAGGTAAACGGCTTTTTTAATTAACACTAAAATGATATATATATATAGATTGTATATACTTTTATTGCACACTTTCTTTAATTTCCTACACTTTTGAATTTTACCTGTGTCTATGAACATTCAGTAAATCTAATCTAAGAATGTCTTCTGAAATGGTATTTAGTGTATTCTGGACAGGGTCCAGTGCATCGGCCTCTGTTTGGGTCGACAGGAAAGAGAAACATGATTCTACTGACCTCTGCTGAATATGGGATAAAACTATTTCAAAAACAGCAGGAAATGCCTTGTATTTCAAACAGACCCGGATTTTACTCTTTACCAACTACTTACTATTTCTTGTTGAAATAAGTTTATATTTTGCAAAACACAAGTAACTAAAGCATCCTGTGTCTTTGTTAAACCAGAGTTCCCGTCTGTTTGAGTCTCTCGTTCAGTACGAGACACTTAAATCTCACAACGACTCACCTCTGACTCTGTTTTGTCGCTTGTGGCCTCTTGACTTTGTCCGTCGACCGACTCAGAGACAGTTACATCCTCTGCCTCCGTAGTCTCCTCTGGGCTGGGTTCATCTGAAACCGGGTCTGAATCTGGAGCACAGCTCTGGACCGGACCTGGATCCGACTGAACGACGGCTGGAGCGGCCGACTCTGCACAGTTCAGAGGAGTCAGAGACTTTTTCAGAGGCTGTGGATCTGGGAATGAAAGGATTTGATTTGAGTCTTTTGTGTAAAAACTCAATATGTCAACTGTAAACTACACATGTTACTAACCAGACTGAGGAGGAGGAGGACATGTGTAGTTCTTCACTGTTTTAACCTGTAAGAAAAGAAAAAACATTACTAAACAGACAAATAATAATAGTAATAATACAGTCCCTCCAGGATTTTGTGCAAATTCAGTGCAATTTTAGCAAAAAAAAAAAACAACACAACTTTCCCTCAATTTTGGCCGTGTAGTGAGTTAAAAAAGCGTTTAAAAAACTTTTGCTGCTTGTTATCAAAGAAAAACATTGCAGAATAATCCATGTAAAAAAGAAATGTTCTCTTCCACTGAACACTACATTTACTCAAGTGTTTGTATAAAGCTCTCGGTTGTACTTTTTTCTTGAGTCCAGGAGAGGCCTCTGCTTCCAGACAATACTCCAGGATCTTCTGAGTGGGTTTTCTCTTGCGCTTCTTTTCCAAAAGAGGAGTTCCTTCTGTTAATTTAAGAAATCACAGACGTTAGAGCCATGCATTTGAATCAGGAACAGGACTTTATACGTTTTTAAGACATCTGTGGCCATTCTCCACTGATTGTTTTGGTAATATTCACAGGAAACTTTAACAAGACATTTTAGTAACAGCTGATCCCCTGTTTCCCACACGTCTGTCATTTTCTCTTCTCCCCATTTTTATATTAGATTTATTTAGTGTTTCCAGGATCTGTTTTCCAATTTCTTTTTATTTCCTTTCAGGGGATCTTTTAAAAAGGTCAAAAGAGTTGTAACCTAACTTCCTAGTCTGGTTTAGCGTCAATATAACAGTATAACTTATAATAGTTAAGGTTATTACATTTGGTAGAATCCAAAACGTTATCCAGTGTAGCTTTAAGTGTAGTGTGTCTAAACAACCAAACAGTAAAGCCACATATTTGTTCTTACCGCAGTCTTTCCCGAGTCCGTCCGTCAGTGAGGGATCAGCTTCAGGAGGCGGAGTCAGTGTGTCGATGGAGAGCACCGGTGAGTTTTCGTCGCTGGGGATCTGGAGTTCAGATGGAGAAGCTCTGGTGATGTCCTCGGGAGGCGGCGTTTGTATTTCGGGAAGAAGGTTCAAAGAGAAGTGGCTGTTTTCAGACGTCAGCTGCTCTGACTCTGACGAGGCCAGGTCCAAGGGCTAAAAAGACAAAAAAAGTTATATCAGTTGAGGTATGGACCATTTCTATACTCAGTTCCTTTAACACCAATGTCCATCTAAAACCTGTTAAAATCCAAAGAGTAAGAAAAGATTTGAGTTACTAGGTACTAGGCAGAGGTGGGAATTAAGTATTTGTACTTCTTTACTGTACTTAAGTTGATCTTTACCTGAGTATTTATCTGGCAACCTTTAACGTTTACATCCTACTTTTGAACACATAAATCTGTACTTTCTATTCCTTACATTGTCAAAACTACTTTTACAACCTCTGGGAGGGAAAGTCAAGCGCAACAGTAAGAGAAGCTGTCTGTCCAGCGGGTTTTCAGCAGCGATATGGAGGAAGAAAGAAGGACATTAGCCCTCCATGGCCGTGTTTAAAAGAACTGTTTGAGGTTATGACCTCATGGAGTGACCTCCATTGTGTTAAAGTAGTTCATTATCTCTAAACTTATCACAAAGACAACATTAACAGTGTACTACCGCCAAGATCTTAAAAGTATTAAAAACGTAAGAACATTTATGGTGTCAAAATCAGAAAAATTTGTTCTTTTAGTTCTTACATTTAAGTGCACCATAAACTGTAAAAAAATTGCAGCGTTATCACAAATGTAATACGTATAATTGACAACAAAAATACTTTTGACTTTTTTTTTTTACTTTAGTACATTTCACAGACTTTTTTTTTACTTTTATCAGTACTTCTACTTTTACCAGAGTTGTTTTTAACACAGGTACTTTTACTTTAGTACACAATATCCTCTGCTGATAAATGTATGAGCATTGGGCAACATCAACTATTACTTACTATTACTAGCAGCATATATAAGTCCCATGACCTCACACTGTTACCTTGTCAATCGTCTCGAGAGGTTTCTTGGTTTTCTTCCGTGTTGAAAATATCTGATCATAGTCTTCGGTCCATTCAAGCAGCCTCTTACTGGGTTTCCTTATTCGCTTGTGTCCTGAAACAGTGTTAATTATTCTTTAAGTAGATGCACCATAATTATTGATTTGTAGTTCATCAGCGGCAGTGATGTGATGTCACTAACATTACCAAAACTAAATCTCATAAGCTTTATGATTTTGATTTTACATTTGCAAAAGGTCTGTGCAATATGGACTAAAATAATAATATTGCGATTTATTTTAATAAATATTCCAATTGCAATTTTGGCAGTTGCATACAGTTGTACTCATATGTTTACAAACCCTGGCAGAATTACTGATTGTTTGGCATTTTTCTGAGAATATGAATGATAACACAAAAGCATTTCTTTCACTCATAGTTAGTGTTTGGGTGAAGCCATTTATTGTCAAACAATTGTTTTTACTCTTTTTAAATCATAATGACAACAGAAACTACCCACATGACCCCCAGGTCTTAATACTGTGTATTTTCATCTTTAACATCAATGACAGCTTGAAGTCTTTTGTTGTAGTTGTGGATGAGGCTCTTTATTTTCTCAGATGGTAAAGCTGACCATTCTTTTTGGCAAAAAGCCTCCAGTTCCTGTAAATTCTTGGTCTGTCCTGCATGAACTGCACGTTTGAGATTTCCTCAAGAGTGGCTCAATGATACTGAGGCCAGTCCAGAACCTTCACTTTCTGCTGCTGTAGCCAATGACAGGTCAACTTGGCCTTGTGCTTTGGATCGTTGTCATACCTTTAGTAGCCATTCAAACCTGTTTATGTCACTTGTGCATGTTATCAGGCCAAACTCACCAGAGTATGTAAACTTTTGACCAGGGTCATGTGGGTAGTTTATGTTGTGATTATGATTTAAAAAGAGTAAACACAGTTGTTTGACAATAAATTGCTTCACCCAAACACTAACTATGACCGAAAAAAAATTATGTGTTATTATTTATATTCTCTGAAACATAGCCAAAAAATAAAAAATTTAATAAAACAAAATTACAAATTGTGCCAGGGTATGTGAACTTATGAGCACAACTGTAAGTGCAAAACAAAAACATTTCATAAACTCTATATACATTTAAACTGCGCCACTTTGTGTCTGGACTGCGCACAGCACGTGCAGCTAAAATAATAATTGTACTAACAAATTACAAATTAAACCGGTCCGTTAACCATGACTCTGATTCTGAATTAAAATATAAATAAATATATAAATAAATAAATAATATTGCAGCCATATGCGATTTAGAAATTGCATGTGCTAAAATTGCAATTGTTTCGCAATTAATTGCATAGCCCTAATTTGCAAACCACCACCACATTTGTACACTTGGTTGTATCCCTTAAACCATTTTATTACCCCCAAAGCACTGATAGGTCCTTACCTGCTAGATCCTTGCCGCTTCCAATTTTGAGAATGAGACTGGTCTTTTTCTGACTGCAGTCTCCATCAAGACCATTGGGCTTTTCCGGGAATGAGTCTGAATCACTCTGTTCCGAAGGCACCAAATTTTGCAGATATTCCCACGAGTCCTTTTCCACTGTGTGATGAAGTTCTCCATTCATGCCGTCCTTCACTCCAAACCCTAACCCGGACTGGATTTGTAAAGACTTGTCCAATCTGACAAAAGCCCCAACTCGCGGTGAATCAATTCCTGGGAAGCCTGGTCCGGATCTCGCAGGACGTCCAGGCACTTTTCTGTTCTTTTTGATCCCAATCAAGCTGTTCTTTTTGAAGTTAAGCCTCTTTAAGGTCGGGCTTGTGCTGTTTTCACGGTGAATGCTTTTAATTGGACTTTCCCGAGGCGCTAGTGTAGCCTCCTCAGGGATTACCAATGGCTCTTTTTTAACATGGGTACTCGGGAGTCCGATTTCAAGTTCTAAAGGCGCTCCGTCTCTTTCCCGAGTGTCATGCAAGTCCTTTAGCATCATGAGAAAAGTGCTAAACTTGTAGCTAGCGTCTGCTTTGAATGACACAGGTTTACTATCATTGCTCACGGACTGAAACGATATATTATCAACATTTTTAAAAGCGTTCATGAAAGAAAACGGCGAAGTCGGACGCAAACATACATTTTCCCTTTTTGAAGTCACCCTTGAAGTGAGTGGTATAAAATCCATTGGAGGAGTTGAAGATATCAAAACCCCTTCGTCTTCGCTTTTGACGTCCGCATCAAAGTCATTTGAATCCGTAAAGGTTGAGGAGACTGGTGACATGCTAGGACTAGAAAATCCATCGTGATCATCATAATTTTCAACAGATTTTAAGTCACTGCAAAAGTCCAGATTGGTTTCCGGTTTCCAAATTGAGCTCTGTCCTAGGTGGATAGCATCTTTCACCGTCTTTTTGAGTGATTGTTTTTTTGATTTCTCTGCTTCCTTAAGAGCCTTTTTCTGTTCGGTGTCCTCCATGGCCTTAAAAGCTCGAGTCATGAGCCGAGTGCTTGCTGGAAGATGAGCAGGTTGTTCAGGTAGGGTCTTATTAGAAAGATTTGGATGCGATTTCTTGACCGCTTTTTGGGATTTATCAGCAGATGTGCTTTCAGGTTGTGAAGAAACTAATGGAGGGCAGTTTTTCTCTATGATATCTACGTTACCTGTTGATTTTTTAAACCCCATAGTTGTATTAGTGTCACTTCTATTGGTATCTGGACTACCAATCTTGCGAGTAAATGTTTTGGTTTCAACAAAAGCTGGCATCTTATTTTTTTTTCAAATCTCTTTTTATCTAAATCTATTACTGGGCATTTATCCTCTGAATTTTGAACCTCACAAATGGTTTGTGTGTCTTTGTTTTGAAATGGCCTTTCTTCAATGAAAGACATACCAGTAAAAGTACTTCCACAAACCTTAGAAACTTGTGTCTTTTCTTTTTGTTGGCTAGTTAACTTCTCAAAATGTTCCATGGCTAATGCTTGGTCAGAATTTACAGCAAAACCTTTCAGCTTTTCAGTCATCGATTTTTAGAGTCAGATTTGACTTCATCAAGTTTCACACTTATTTTGTCAATTAGCTGCTCTGCTTTGTTTATTGACGCTTTAGCTACATTAGCATCTATCGTCTTTGTCTCTCCTTGTGGAGTAATTATCGACAATATTTCTCCATTCTCTTCCGATGCAAAATCTTTGTGAATTTTCATCCGCAAAGACGGATTTATAATACAGCTTTTCACTTTTAGCTTCTTTACCAAAAGTTGTTTAGAATTAGATTCTTCCAAACTCAGTTTAGCAATGTTCGCCTCTAGCACCTTTGCACTTGTCTTCTGTCCTTGTTGCTCACATAGTGTAAATACTTCTTGGCTATTTAATTTCTCAGCACAAATTTTCTTCTGCATTGTCTCTGAAGAAACTCTAGCATGATAGTCAACTTCTAGCTTCTTGAATGTGGACTGTTTAGATTCTGACTTGACATCTTGGAATTTCGTGACAGTTTTGTTGTTAATTGGCTGCACTGATTCTTTAAGCACTTTAGTTTCATTGAGATTTAGCATCTTCGGACTTTCTGAGCATATTCGTTGGTGACTTAAACATGTTACCTTTGAGGTTTCTTGGTCACTCAATTTCTCAACAGTTTCCACCACAAAGACATGGCTAGTTTTCTGTTGCTCAGATGTATTGCTTGTTTGAGTTTTGACCTTTAGCTTCTTAATCAGTGGCTGTTTAAAGTCTGACAGGAATTCTGAGTCTTCCTGATTTACTTTAGCTCCTTTAGGATCTAGTTGTTTTGTGCTTTTTGTCAAAACTTCATGGCTACTCAACTGAACACTTTCTGAAGTTAGGACCTGGCTGGGTTGAATTGGCAACAGTTCCAGGCTTGTTTTAGGAGGACGGCCAACTTTTAGCTTTTTAACCAGTGGCTGTTTAGAATTTGATACAAATTCTGAAACGTCCAATTTTACGTTTGCTTTAACATCTAGTATTTTTGCACTTTTGGTTGGGTTTCGTGGCTCCTCAACACTTTCCAATAATGAAACCCGGTTAGCTTTATTCAGCATCAGTTCTGAAGTAATTTTAGAATGACTTTTGACTTTTAGCTGCTTAGAGTCTGATGAAAATTCTGAATCTTCCAAATTCACTCTAGCTCCTTTACCATCTGGTGCCTTTGTGCCTATAGTAAATTTTTCATGGCTACTAATCTGATGAGCACTTTCCAAAGTTGAAACCTGACTAGCTTGATTTGTCAATGGCCCTGACTCTCTAATTTTAGCTGGACGACCAACTTTTAGCTTTTTAACCATGGACTTTGCGGATTTTGATGCCACTTCTGATTCTTCTAAACTTATTTTAGTGACGTTAGCTTCTAGCATCTTTGTACTTTTTTGCAGGATTTCATGGTTGCTCAACTCTTTAACACTTTCCAGTGTTAAGACCTGGCTAGCTTGATCCGGAAATGACTCTGAGGTGGTTTTAGCAGGGCAGCAGACTTTTAACTTCTTGACCATAGCCTTAATACATTCTGATGTGACTTCTAATTCTTCCAGATTCACTTTAGCGGCATTAGCATCTAGCATTCTAGCACTTTTTATTGAACCATCATGTGCACTCAACTGATCAACACTTTCCAGCAATGACACCTGGCTAACTTGATTCGGTAATGTTTCTGAAGTCATTTTAGGAGGTCGGCCAACTTTTAGCTTTTTAACCAGAGGCTGTTGTGAATGTGACACTAATTCTGAATCTTCCAAACTAACTTTAGCAACATTAGCATCTGGCATCTTAGCACTTTTTGTTGGGTCTTGTTGGCGACTCAGCTCCTCAAGACTTTCCATTAATGTCACTTGGCTAGCAGGATTCATCAACAATTCAGGAGTAACTTTAACAGGACAGTCCACTTTTAGCTTTTTAATCTTTGATGGATTTGATTCTGGCATATCTCTTGAATCTTCCAGACTTAATTTAGCAATGTTAATCTCTAGCATGTTAGCTGCCTCTACTTTTTGGTCACATTGTGTTTCTGTTATTAAGTCTCTGCCAATGTTCCTTTCTAAAATGAATCTAGCATGGTGGTCAACCTTTAGCTTCTTAGACATGGACTTTTTAAAATCATGACAATTTGTGACACTTTTGTTGTTAATCAACTGCAGTGATTCTTCTAATGACACTTTAGCACGATTAGCATTTAGCATCTTTGCACTTGTTGCAACATTTTGGCTATTTAACTCAGCCCTTTCAACCACAAAGACCTGGCTAGTTTTATGTTGTTCTGAAGTGATTTTTGCATGGCTTTTAACTTTTAGCTTTTTAATAAGTGGCTGTTTAGACATTATTTCAGATTCTTCCAAATTTTGTTTAGCTATATTAGCATCTTGCATTTTTGGGCTTTTTGTCTCTGTTTGTTGGTCATTATTTAAATTCCATTCTTCTTGGCTACACAACTCCTCAAAAGTGTTCAGGCTAGGTTGATTCAGCAACAATTCTGAAGTAATTTTGGCAGTTCGGCCAACTTTTAGCTTTTTAAAGTTTGACTTCTTTGGTTCTTTAGCCAAATTAGCATCTGGCATAGTTGTGTTTTTTGTTGCTCCTCTTTCACTTTTTACATTCATGACTTCTTGGCTACTCAGTTCCTCAAAAACTTTGAATGATGATATCTGGCTAGCTTGATTTGGTAACAATTCTTGGATTGATTTTAGCAGGATGACATACCTTTAGCTTGCTAATTGTGGAATTTTTAGATTTTGAGGTGACTTCTAAATGTTTAGAATTCACTTTAGCCATATTAGCATGTAGCCTATTTGCTCTTTTTTTCTCTCCTTGGTCACTTGCTTTCAAGACTTGTTGGCTACTCAGTTCTTCAACATGTTCCAATGTTGAGACTTGGCTAGCTTTATTCAGAAATGACTCTAAGGTAATTTTAGGAGGAAGGCCTTTTTGCTTTTTAAACTTTGACTTTTCTGGTTCTGACAAGGCTTCGGATTCTTTTGAACTTGCTTTAGCAATGTTAGCATCTAGCCTTTCTGCCTTTTTTGTTAAATAAGTATGGCTATCAGATATGGCTAACTGATCAACTCTTCCCAATGTCAAACCCTGGCCTGCTATTTTGGCAGGACGGCCAACTTTTCGCTTTTTAACCTTGGACTTTTTTGATTCTGACATAACATCTGACCCGCCCAAACTCACTTCAGTGATATTAGCATTACGTATTTCAGAGCTTTTTGTCAAGAAGTCATAGTTCTTCAATTGATCATCACTTTCTAATGTTGAGCCCTGGCTAGCCTGATTTGGCAATGATTCAAAAATAGTTTTAGCAGGCCGGCCACGCTTTTTACTTTCTGACTTTTTTGAATCTGGCATAGATTTGGATTCTTGGATACTCACTTTAGCCATGTTAGTATCCAGTATATCTGTGCTTTTTTTAAAGAATTCGTGGCTATTCAACTGATCAGCATTTTCCAATGTTGACTCATGACCAGCTTGAGCTTGAAACACTTCTGAAGTACTTTTAGGTGGACGGCCAACTTTGCGCTTTTTGACTTCTGACTTTTTTGATTCTGGCATAACTTTGCATTCTTCTAAACTGTTAGTATTTACTATCTTTGTGGTTTTTGTCAAAAAATCTTGCTTATTTAACTGATTTATTGTTGAACCCTGGCTAGCATGATTTGGCAATGACTGTAAGGTAACTTTTGGAGGACGGCCTTTTCGCTTTTAGCTTCCTTCGACTTGGTCTTGTCTTTTGATTCTTCCAAACTCACTTCAGCAATGTTAGCATCTAGTGCTTTTGCACTTTTTGTACTTTTTATTTCTTCTTGTTGGTGACTTGTTACTTTTGAGTCTTTCTGGCAACGTAATTCCTCAACATTTTTCTGACTAGTTTTCCAAAAATTCCCTAAATGTTTTTTTGCACAATGGCCAACTTTTAGCTTTTTAACCTTGGACTTTTTAGACTTGACTTTCTTAACTTTTGCTGTCCTTGTCTTGCCACTTTTCATCTGTACTTGTTTGTCACTTAGACTATTTTTGTCATCTGATGACTTTGATTCTATTACTGACAACTTAGCCTCACTAGCATCTCTTGTCATTCCACTATTTGCATGCTTTGATCTGTCACTTAGGCTAATGGTTTTCCCAGAATTCAGGCTTTGCTGAATCAGAATTTCCTTCCGCATTAACTTCACAAAGGGAAGCCTACATTTTGACAGTAAAATGGTTTCTTTCTTGATGTTTACCAAAGGATCTGAAGCGTCTAAAGTGATACCAGGTATTAGAGTCTCTTCAGGACATATTGCGTTTTTTGTTAGCTCAGAAAAGTTGTCATTATTTTTCTTATGGAATGATTCTTTGCTATGCTCAGCTTGACTGCTTTTTGAGTCATCTATAAAGTAAATCTTTGCACTAGACCCTGCATCGTCCAAAGTTATTTTGTCATGAGACATGTTCTCACTGAGTTCCTTTTCTTTGGGAATTGTTGAGTGGCTAATTTTGTCCAGCGATGTCTTGATTTCAGTATTGCTTGAACATTTATCCTTATCCAATGTTTCCATTTGGTCAGCCAAATCTCTGTTAGCACCAAAAGCACCAACTACCATTTTGCCCTTTAGCTGTTCTGATGGTTCAGGATTGGCCGCTAAATTGTTGGTTTTATTCTTGTCTGGCATAATTAAAGCAAAATTTGAGGAAAGTACACAGTCTTTAACAATCTTTTTCAAAGCAGTCGAGTAGGTCTTCTTTTTTGAGGCCTTGCTAAAAAGAGTTCGATCAGGCATTGTTTTTGGTCGCCTTTCTTTGCTTGATTTGCTAAACCAAAGTCCGGTTTGTACCTCTGGTTGCTTTTTCACTTCTTTGACCGCTGTTACTGTTGACAGCTGTGCCAAAACTGCCTTTGACTGACGTTCAAGTGCTTTAGGACATAAAATCTTCGGGACTGAGTCAAGATCTGAATACGGACATTCTCCATTGTCCTGGTCCAACTGGTCAGGGTTAGTGTTTAGTGCCTTTTTAGATGATTTTGTTCGACTTTTTGATTTTTTCTTTCCAGAAGTCTTCTTTAAAGTGCTCGTTATAGGATTGGGAGAAGATGCCATTGGGGATGTTATAGATTCGTTGATCAAGTGTAGTGGGTCTGTAGAAAAAGCAGAGGATGGAGCACATGTTTGGGAAATATCATGTTCAGGCTCCAGAGTGGAACTGTCAGGAAGGGAGTTATCAATGGAGGAAAAGAAGTTGGAAGCCATATTAGATCTCTGCTCCAGAAGAATTTCAGCTTCGGCAACGCTGGATTTCCAAGCATCCTGACAACGTTTAGGAATCTGCAAAAACAACATTAACATATAATTGAAACATTTAATCGTATTGATTCTGGTAAAATGTGAAATAGAAATTTATTTAAGGTGCAAAGAAGGTTATGAGCAATAGTAAAGGTTGAATGAATGATTAATTTGTCTAAAGGCCCCCTGACAACCTACAACAAGATAAGCAGTAGACAATTAATGGATGAATAAATGACTTAATGCATGTTAAAATACTTACAGTGTTCTTTTTTTTCTTTTCCCGATGTTTGCCTTTACGGTGTTGTCGATGAAGCTGTTCAAACTGAAACCCTCCATGGAAAATGTGGATGAACTTGTCTTCAACCCAGGCCAACTCTTCATTCTCCCCAAACGTCCGGACATGGTACAGCCGACAGGGACGGTCACTGGGCTCTGAAACAACCACAAAATCTGTTTATTGTAGTTTGGAAGGCAAGACCACGCTAATTAGGACCATATCAAAGATCAAGAAAAAATTCCATTTAATACCCGAGACTGAAATCAAGACCACTGTATAATATATGGAAAGAGATACCAGGAAACAGTATAATTAAAATAAATCTAGTCTAAGACCAATGGCAATTTCCCAGGGGATAGACAGTGACAAGTTATAAGGGACTTCTTTTTAATTTAGGATAAAAATGTAGAGGCTTTACATACAATTACAGTCAAATAAGTAAATCTGCTGTAGCTTTGGCTAATCTTCTTGATTTAAAATCCCAATCGGTCTATGCTCAAAACATTACATCAGTACCACAGATCTAAAACCTGTTTTCACTGTGAGCTTCAGGACACTCTGCTGAATGTGTGACTTTAAAATGTATGTAGTACCACTCGAAAACGGGTATATTGGATATATATTAAGGTTTGAGGCCAAAAAAAAATCAGTCTATGGGGAACTGGGGTAGAACTCGCTACACTTTAAAGCTGATATTTCAAATTTTGTATACCCCAAAGCTTTGACGGTTACATTTCCTGAAAGACGACATATTTCCCGACATTTTAATATTTATTTGTATATGTGAGTAAAATTTGTGAAAGTGAAAAGGCCTAAAATGTAAAACGTTTAGAAGAACTACAGTCCACCACAGTAAGTTACTCTCCCTAGCAACCATAGCAACCCATTATAAAGTCAAAAAGGTCCAAAACTTAAACAGTGATTACAAAAAAAAACATGAGATTTAAATGCTGCAAAAATATTTTGCATACTTCAGGAATGAATGGGCAGCAATGACAGAAGAAAACAAAATATCTAAGAAAATATAAAAAAAGGTGCATGTGGCAGAGCAGTTAACACTCCTGCCTCGAGAAGGTTGTGAGTTCAAATCCCGGCCAACTCAAACAACTTTGATCGATTCCGGTCTTTCTGTGAGGAGTCTGCATGTCCTCCACGTGTTACCGGTTCTCTCCGGGTACTCCGGTTCCTCCCACCGTCCAAACACATATATGTACAGGTTAATAGTCAACACTAAAGTGTCCCTAGTGAATGAATCTGAGAGTGAATGGTTGTTTGTCACTGTTTCTAAAGGTTAGCCCTGTGACTAACTGGCCACTGGCCAGGGTGTACCCCGCCTCAGGCCCAAAGCTGCTGGGATAGGCTCCAGCCACTGAGACCCCTAATGGGACTAAGTGGTAGAAAATGAATAAATATATATAAAAAGGAATAATTATCAAACAGTAATAGCGCCAGTAATGAGTACAGTTAGGGGTGTGCCGGTTTCAGAATTGGTGATGACGGTTATGACGTGAGTCAAATGTGACGGTTCATAACATAACCGTCGGGGGGCAGGGGGGGGGGTATTAGTTTGAATAAACGAGCAGACACTGATTAGCTACTTGCTCCACGTTTATTTAAAATTAACAGCAAGACAACTAGCAGTGAATGTGCTTATTAAATGAATCACACAGTGAACAAATCCTTAACAAAAAAAAAAAAAAAGAACATTGCAATGAACGTGCTTTGTTTTAAATAAATCACACACAGTAAACAAAACAATCTGACAGGGGTAGCTATGTTCCCCGCAGTGCTAAAAACTCGCTCTGATGCTGTGCTTGTAGCACAAATACACATGTATTTACGTGCCAATTTTGCAAAGAGCGGATAGCGTGTTTCATTGTCTCGCCACCATGCTAGTGGATCTGCCGTAGAGTCAATTGGTTGTTCTTGGAGATAGCGGGTTAACGCCGTGTCAGCGCGCGCTCTGATCGGTAAAGGGGCAGAGATTTCAGACCTCCGTTTATTAAGGAGATCTCCAAGATTGTGCACAGACCTCTCCCGAATCATCTGCAGCAGCAGCCTCCGAAGCACCACTAACTCCGCCTCCGTTTCCCTCGTCAGCTGATACAATTTCCCAGTGCATCTTTTGTCTCCCCAATCCATTCCCCATTGCCTCTGTATCGTGGGTCAAGGAAAGATGACTTTGCCAAAAGCTCCTGAGTGGCTGGGGCACTGTATTTGTGCTAATGTATGAGGCATAGGCCTACGCTGAGTTTCATTTACAATGAGCTGCGCTCTAGTTCACAGTGCAGTGCAAGTGAACGCGGCGCGCTGGCGCTTCCATGTCACGGTTATCATTGTCTGCTATATTTGCTTTTTATTTATTAAAATAAATGCAATTGGTTAATGAAACATTTATTAAAATTAAGATAAAATTTGTACAAAACAGAATTCGTTTTTAAGAAAGGTTTTCTACAAAGCAAAATTTAATGAAGTGGTAAATATAAAAAATATTTTAATGACACGGTTTTGGCGGTTATAGAGTTCTAATGACGGTGTTCAACTATAACCGTCGATCACACGGTTATATACTAACCGTCACACCCCTAAGTACAGTGCAAATGTTTTACATTACACAATTTGTGAATCTAAACTGGCATAGTGAATAAACGTGAGGAACCGACTGGCATTTGATGCAGCTGGGATTGGCTCTATCCTCCCATGGTACAGTAAATGATTCAAATTCTCAACACAATTTAGTAACTGACGAATCTTCTGCTCACCCCACATAGTCCTATACATGGAAATTACAACACTGTGCTCTAAATATTACATCAGTGTGGACATCAAAACATTCTAAATCCCAGTTAAGTACACACGTGGACAAAATTGTTGGTACCCTTCGGTCAATGAAAGAAAAACTCACAATGGTCACAGAAAAAACTTTATTCTGACAAAGGTATTAATAAATAAAAATTCTATGAATGTTAACCAATGAAAGTCAGACATTGCTTTTCAACCATGCTTCAACGGAATTATTTTAAAAAATAAACTCATGGAACAGGCCTAGACAAAATTGTTGGTACCCCTAACTTAATATTTTGTTGCTCAACCTTTTGAGGCTATCACTGCAATCAGACGATTCCTGTAACTGTCAATGAGACTTCTGCACCTCTCAGCAGGTATTTTGGCCCACCTCATGAGCAAACTGCTCCAGTTGTTTCGGTTTGAAGGGTGTCTTTTCCAGACGGCATGTTTCAGCTCCTTCCAAAGATGCTCAATAGGATTGAGGTCAGGGCTCATAGAAGGCCACTTTAGAATAGTCCAATGTTTTCCTCTTAACCATTCTTGGGTGTTTTTTGCTGTGTTTTGGGTCATTGTCCTGTTGCAAGACCCATGACCTGCGACTGAGACCAAGCTATCTGACACTGGCCAGCACATTTCTCTCTAGAATCCCTTGATAGTCTTCAGATTTCATTGTACCCTGCACAGATTCAAGACACCCTGTGCCAGATGCAGCAAAGCAGCCCCAGAACATAACAGAGCCTCCTCCATGTTGGACAGTGTTCTTTTCTTGATATGCTTCATTTTTCCGTCTGTGAACATAGAGCTGATGTGCCTTGGCAAAAAGTGGCTTGTCAACATGTAGTTTGGCATATTCCAGTCTAGCTTTTTTATGATTTGTTTTCAACAATGGTGTCCTCCTTGGTCGTCTCCCATGTAGTCCACTTTGGCTCAAACAACGACGGATGGTGCGATCTGACACTGATGTTCCTTGAGCATGGAGTTCACCTTGGATCTCTTTAGAAGTCTTTCTGGGCTCTTTGTTACCATTCGGATTATCCGTCTCTTTGATTTGTCATCAATTTTCCTCCTGCGGCCACGTCCAGGGAGGTTGGCTACAGTCCCATGGATCTTAAATTTCTGAATAATATGTGCAACTGTAGTCACAGGAACATCTAGCTGCTTGGAGATGGTCTTATAGCTTTTACCTTTATCATGCTTGTCTATAATTTTCTTTCTATTCTCCTGCGACAACTCTTTCCTTCTCCTCTGGTCCATGTTGAGTGTGGTACACACCATGTCACCAGACAACACAGTGACTACCTGAAGCCCTATAAATAGGCCAACTGACTGATTACAAGATTGTACACACCTGTGATGCTAATTAGTGCACACACCTTGAATTAACATGTCCATTTGGTCACATTATTTACAGTCTTTTCTAGGGGTACCATCAATTTTGTCTAGACCTGTTCCATGAGTTTATTTTTTAAAATAATTCCGTTGAAGCATGGTTGAAAAGCAATGTCTGACTTTCATTGGTTAACATTCATAGAATTTTTATTTATTATTACTTTTGTCAGAATAAAGTTTTTTCTGTGACCATTGTGAGTTTTTCTTTCATTCACCGAAGGGTACCAAAAATTTTGTCCACGTAGGTAGCTGCTATGTTTAGTCTGTTACTGTGAAGGCCCACCTTTCTCTGTGTGGTAAACCCCTTGAATCGGGTCAGCAATCACTTCACAAGGCCACCACGGTCGTCTGTTGAACTTCGCCCAAACCACTTCCCCTTCAAAATACTTCACGGGGCAAAGACTCCTTCACGCCGCTCTGCTGGAAGAAAGACAAGAGTTTTATACATTTGGCATCAGGTAAAGTACTGCAAATAATTTACCTCAAACCCACAGATAGAAAAATAATAATTTTCTTTTAAAAGCATTAAAACATTTGTAAATGATCTAAAATGCATTGTAGCTGCAGTAAACATAAAACAAGCTGTGATTTTTTAGAATTCAAACTTGAGTGACTAGAAAGCTCTAAAAACTTCAGCTTTCATTTTAGGCTGTTGTAGTTAGACCACACAAACCAAAACCAAAGTGTATTGAGGCCAAGACTTTTACAAAGATATAGTATATCAGTCCAGACCGGAAGGTGGACAGAAGTGTCCAGTGCAGAGAGGACCCAGGCCTGAGTTATGAGCAGTGCTGGGCAGTGCCTTGACTGAACTCTGGTTCAAACATTTTAAGCCAATGATGCAACAAAACACCACAGCCCTACAGTAAACAGACTGCTGGAATATAGTGTGACAATGACATTTAGGGAGAACTTAAGGCTCAATAAAAAGGCAATTATCCATCAACAAGATGAGATATGCACCCTTTCATTTGAGAAAATAACACCTTTAGAGGTTTTTTAACACCTCTTTTAAACATGTTAATTTTATTTTATTTAATGTTCACAATATTTTTTAATACTTGTGTTTTTTAATCAGTAAAAAAATAATATTTAAAAACTGATATCAACCACTATAGAAAAAAACTATATCACCCAATTCTAACTGTAAGGGTTAGTAACACAATTATTAATCAAGGTGCCTTTAGTTGAGGTCATATGGCCCAGGCCTAGAAGCTGTTAGTTTAGTTTAGTTAGTTTATTGGTAAAAAAACAAATAAATAAATACTTTCATTAAATATAAAACATTGACCAAAAGGGTTTAGGCTGAAGTAGATACTTATTGCGCCTAACTCTTTTAACATTTATATAAAAGTGCGATATATATATCATAACAAAACAGCAAACCAAAATACAATCATAATTTCCATTCATAAAACAGAAGAAAAAAAACAAATATTGCTATTATTATCAATTAGTTTACCTTTATTTTTTTAATAAAATTATTTTATTAAATTATTTTCAATTATTATTTGTTACATTTATAATTCCTTTATAGATTTCAGTATATTTGTTAATGATACAAATTTCCTAGATTGTATTAGTTAATCAGTTAATTTAAACCATTACTTTCCAGTAAACCTATCAAAGACACTCTTTTTGTTATTTTTTAACTGTTAACAGACTCTTCAGATTAATGTCCAGTCCATTCCATAATATCACACCATTAGTGGTAACACACTTTTCTTTAATATAGTACAAACACACTGTACCTTTAAATTATGTTCTCCATTTAAATTCTACCCCTTCTCGATGTGTAAACACTTTTTGAATATTATTTTGGGGAGTTGATTGTTTAAATTATCAATAATGTTTTTAATATGTCTTTGAGTTCTAATGTATATGATTTTAAAAAGTGTGTTAGTTCGATCTGAAAATCCCACATTATGAACAATTCTAATGGCTTTTTTCTGGACTCTGTATAATATTTCTAAATGGCTGTTGAAGGTATTTCCCCAGACTTTAGTGCAGTAATTAATTAGTATACGGTAGGATGAACAGTATAAGATGGAGAGAGCTTTCTGATTTATGTCTACAGCTATCCATTATAGCAATACTTTTAGCCACTTGCGGGAATAACACTGTTGAGGTTATAACTTTAGGATAAGATTATAAATTAAGATAAGACAATGAGATTTAAAACAATATAAAAATTTACCAGTGAATGTCTCAGGGGACTGTCTGCAAACAGGAACAGCTCAGTGTCGCTCTCCCACTCATCGTCCGAGCCGTCCCAGTATCTCCTACGCTGCCCGGAGGACTGCGAACGTGTCACCACCTTCGCTGACGACGTGGCTCCTACGTCTTTATTAGAGTCTGTATTAATATCACTAACAGGTGTAGGATGATAAGCATCATTCTTCAAACTTTCTTGTCCTTGCGGTGAATCTCTTCCACCTCCGACTGTTGGCTGTTTATTGTTATTGTCGTCCTCATCGTCCTCAAACAACGAAGATTCAAACTGGAGGAAACCATTAGCAAATGGACTGTTGCTGTCCAGGGAAAAAGCCGGGCTTGGCGGCCCCGAAAAGCAACTGTCTGACTTTTTATCAGCTTCGTTCTGACTTGTTTTATTTCCAGCTGAGGCTTCGTTTTGTTTGTGCCCGGAAGAAGTGCTACTAAAAGCATCATTTCTGTTTGTATCCTTGATTTGAGAACAGTCCCTGTTGTAATTAACAGAATTATTATTATTGACCGTTTTGGTATTGTCCATCTTGTTTCTGGTCCAGTTCCAGTCTTCATCCGGGTCCCGTAGAGGCAAAACCAGATCGGGCTGGCTGACCATACTGGTTAAGTGCTGCAGCCTTCGGAGCGGGCTGTAGGTGGAGGTGGCTGGGGAGGGGGAGGAGGAAGAGGAGCGGTCCCTTTGAGTGAAGCCATACACAGACGTATGTTTCAGAGACGAGGCGGCAGACATGTTTAGGCTGTGGTCATTGTATTTGGAGGAGGGGTCACGTCTGGAGGTGTCTCTGCTGGGGCGCGGGAACGGCCCACTCATTCTGGCATTGTTTCATCCTGGAAGACAAAAATGATATCATTGTAAAAGGTCATTATACAACTTGCATTACTCATATTATAAAGGCAGCAGTAGTCAAGTCGAGTGCAACAGTAAAACAAAGGACTCTGCACAGACGCCGTGACATATTATATTTATACAGTCAATTTCAAAATTTAATAAATATTATTTCTATTTCATTATGTGCATAACCCTGTTGTAGAGAAAATGAAGCAGAAAAGGCCATTTACAGTGAAACCCAAGCATTTATTCACAAGAGGGGCACTGCACAATAAACCTTTTATTAAACAGTTGAGAAGGAGTTCTGAGAATGTCCTTTCTCTCAATGATCCCTGACAGCTCTCTGCCGGATACACACAAAAAATCAAGCATTTTATGGCTTAAAAAAACAAATGTTCTGATTATATTTATTATTAATATTAGATGTATAGATCCATAAAGAGGCTGAGTGTTTAACAGCACTGCTCTGTTTTGGAAATAGATGTATAATAAGATCTGGATATAGCTCTGTTTTCAATTACTCTCTTTTCTCCAAAGACCACACTCTAAAAAGGAAACGCTTTGTGGTTGGAAAATTGTCGTTTTTAGAGTCTATTTTCATATCCTGGACTTTTTTAGATCTTCAAACATGACAACATGACATCATCGCTCTGTCTTCGAGCTCATTAAGAAGTGATCCTGAGGAAGATGAGGATGTAGTACATACGCTTTTTGGGCCGCATGACACTGGAATAAACCCGGAACGTTTATGGTGTATGCGCCAATGAGCAACGTCCATTGAAAGCATCTTGTTCTAATAATACATCCATGACAGAGTTAAAAAGAAAAGGGAGAGTAGGTAATGAATTTATGGTTTGTAATAACTATTAATCAAATTATTATTTCTTTTCTATAAAACAGCCTAATTAGTTTGGTATTTAACACTCGCAGAAACGTTAGCTAATGATATATTATTACTTTATTATCACGATGAGATCAGCCGGCGATAAGGTCAACTTCAACAGCAGCTTTTACTGTTTACAGAGATATTATAACAATAGCTCCACCTTTTATTGGAAATTAAGCAACATCTTTATATTATGTTTAAAGCTACAGTCAATACTCCCCCTGCTGGTGATGACTGCTCAATTTATGGGGTCCTTAAGAAACTCAGAAAAGGGCTGTCCGACCTTTTGACCTCTTTTAGTTTTTTAACTAAAGTTATATTTAAATATTTGCATTAAACTGTAAAAATCAGAAAGGGACTGCATCTTAAATGTGACTTGTGGCCCTTAAATGATAGATAATAACATAGCATAATAATTAATAAAAGGTTAAATAAATAAAAATAATTTGTAAACGATAGCATTAAAAGGTGCATTACGGAAGTTTGAATGGTTCAAATGAAACTTTCAGTCTGATGCAGAATGAGCAGAGAATCTGAGTTCTCCGCGGTTGCCTCTGTAAGGTTGTACAGTCCATAAATTAAAAGATTTGGGGAGTTTAAGTGGACGTGACGTAGTGCGCATGCTCGTGTACCTGGGTCTCACTTCCTGATTGAACACCGTAAGTAAACTAAGCAACACTAGCAACAAAGTTGAAAATGAATCCTGTGAACACAGGGCAGACACAAGCCTCCAGCGCACTCGACAGATTCTTCTTCAGTTGTTGATTGTTCGCGCTCGTACAAGCGTGCGCACAATGAACACGCACGACACTGGATGCAGTACCGCCAGCGCCAGAGGTGGCACTCTAGTACAAAAACTCTGGCTCTTATGATATGCTCCTTTAATAATACAAAAGTCTTAATGCTGTCATGTTAGGATCACATTTAAAAAAAATATGGGTAAATTCATTGTTGGCAGCTGCCACCAGGGGGCGCCCAGGTACCCCCATCATGTCACTAACCACAGACTATAGCATGTTTTAATTTTGGTGGGAGGAACTGGAGTACCTGGAGAAAACCCTTGCTCTGAGGTGACACCGTTTAACCTTCATCTGAAAAATCTCACAGAAACAGCGTGACGTCCGTCAGCGACGCCACATGACACGGGAAAGACAAAAACTGCATCAAGTGTAGCCTACGATAAGGTTAACTTGAATGGCATCTTTACATTCACTCTTAAAGGAGATTCATTCACAATAGCTCCACTTTTTACCGGAATCAAAAAACATCTTTACGTTGTGTTTTGTCAGGGTCATTACTCCCCCTGCTGGTAACGAGTTTTGCATTTATGTGATCCTCGGAAACTCTGTAACATGTTTTTCCGTTAAAAAATTCACATGAACACTTCTAAAACTCAGGTAACAATTTTCTGACTGGGTTTCTGTGGTGTTTAACTCTTGACAGATTTGTTAGCTACAGCTAGGCTATAGTTGACAATTAGCTACCATTTTTTAAATCTGAGTTGTAAATAGCTAAACCTTAATATTTTGACTTTCCAAGATCAGAAAATCAACTTCCTGTCTTGGAAACATGGACCTTCTGAGGACCGAAGGGTTATTTTTCCGAAACAGCCTTTATGATTTAATCTTTATGATTTAGTCGTTTTGATTTAATCCCGATTGTTAATCGGTAGGATTTAGAGATTACCAGATTAATTAATGTCTAATAAATGCTTTATAGCGCTGCTGGTCTACTATTACTATTAAAGATTTACCTGTTACATCCTCCATTATAAACCCACTAATAGGAATAAAATTGTCCAGCTTCTGAATAAAAAACGCCTTCTTCAAAGTTAAAACACAGTTGGATTCACTCACGTTTACCGTATATTTGAGAATGTTACGTAAACAGTGTCACGTCCATCGACCTGCTGTGACATTGTTTGGGGAGAGGAGTGTGTGTGTGTGTGTGTGTGTGTGTGTGTGTGTGTGTGTGTATGTGGGTGGGGGTCGTGGGGGCTCTGTCGCCACTTATCGCGATGAGATGAAAATGGCATGAAGTGTAGCGTCTACGATAAGGTCAACTTCAACAGCAGCAGCTGGGTTTATTTTCACTGTTAAAGCAGGTATCACTGACAATATCAGGCGATGTGCCGGTGTTCAAAATGGACCAGCGTGTGCGTGCGACAAAGCGCGTGCGTGCGAGCGTGCGTGCGGTTTCATATGTAGGACATGCAAAGACGATAACAAGCGCACAACAAAACGCACACATTGAGTGACAGCCAGACCGATGCCTTCCTCTGTGTCTCCGTCCGACGCAGGGCAGCGGTGGACAGACGTGCAGCAGAAACACGCACAAATCACGCAGGAAAACGCCACATGACACGGGAAACGGCGCGAGGAGCTTACCATTCCGGTGTGGGCCAGCGCAAAGACGAGCCCGGGCGACTTCATTTGGGCCTTTAAGTGTCTCTAAATCCTGTTTTTTGAAAGCGGATGAGGACGGTCCAAGCGGCGCTACTGCTAGGCCTGGATCCGGTGAACTCCCCCCCGCCCCTCTCTGCGTTTCTGTCTCCCCCCTCCTCCTCCTCCCTTCTCCGCTTCAACGTGCGCTAAACCCAAGCCCAACGCCCGTTTCAGCGGCCTCTCAAGACCAGCCTATTACAGTTGCACTCACAGATCTCCTGTTCTCTTCTTTTCCCTTTTATCTGCCCCCCGTCCCTTAAAGGGACTCCTGTCAGCGCGGGCTGCTCTTGTTGCTGTGCGCACTGCCAGGCGTCACTCCACGCCACTGCCTCCCTCTCCAGCGCGGTCCACAGCGAGCGAGGGGGCCGTGAATCCACTTTAGGCACAAAGCTCATGAAAATCCAGCTGTCAATCTACAAAAACAAGCCCAAAGTCAATTCAAAAACCTGATACCGTCCTATTTATCAGCGTGGTTACAACCTTCGTCTGCTTTCTTTAACTTGTGACATTTTTTAAAGTTGTGCCACAAAAAGAAACGATCAACGACACAGTGACGAGTTCTAGGTGAGAATTTGTTTTTAAAAGACAAATCCACCCTGGTTTCTCTGAGATCCGTCTGTGGCTGCTCACCCTGTCCCTTCAAAATGGAGTCCTCCAGCTTTGTGAAAAAAACAGGCCACAAAGTGTTAATAAATGCTCGCTATCTAAAGTTTACTCGCGTCGAAGCAAAAGCAAAGCGACAAAACCGTGCAATTTCCTTTAAGTCTTTAATATATGGAGGCTTTGTGAATGTCCACGACTCGAAATGAGCCTTTTCAATTGTGTATTTTACTCGTTAAAGTCACGGCTCACCGAGACTGACTTCCTCTCTGCTCTGTGTTCGTCTCAAAGCAAAAAGCACCACGTTTAATGTGTCCGCCTCACCAGAGCTGCTTTAGCTCTGGGTTTGAAGCTAGAGGCGAGAAGGCTTTGTCTTTGGTTTGAAACGATGCTGAGAAATGCTCTCACTCTCATTTTCACTCCAAAGACAGAGAGAGACGCGAGGGTTGGTTTGGGAAACAGGGCTCAGTCAGTTCCACACATTCAGCCTCGGTTTGTGACTGTGAGCAGAAATAAAGCGCGAACACGGGCTGGTTTAGGTTTAAACATCCACCCAGTGTCTTTACTCGACGCTGTAAAAGCGCTCATGTCTGTTTCTCCAAAAGACATTAAACGAGAATGAAAACGTGTGAAAACATGATGAGGTCACCGCTACGAGAGGAGAGTCTTTCTGCGGGAGTTGTTCCCCGCCACAGAGGAGCCCAGTCCCGCTGAGCTCTGTCTCTGTCGTGTTTAAGGACTTCTCACTGACATTTAGAGGTTTGTGGTTTGAATTGAGGCAGAAAAGCGTCAGGAGTGAGACAGGGCGCGGACAGAGAGACAGTAGAGGACAACACAAGGCCTACAGCAGCTTTGAGACCGCAGAACAGCGCCCCCCCGCGGCCACAGGCCTCGGTGTCAGAGCTTATGTGATTAGAGTGGATTCAACACTAGAAACACCAGACTTCTGTTCTCGTGACATACCATCAAATAAATAATGTGTCATAATCAGTTCAATAAAAGAATACATTGGTAACCTTTAGGTAACACAGACACATAATAAATATTAGTGTTACTAATGTGTTCTAAGAGTTCTTTTACACATTTATTTCAAGAATAATGGTAGTAATAATAAATTTAAGTAAAAATACAGACCTTTAGTAAAAAAGACTGCTGTGGTCTTTACTTGTAGAGTTAATCCGAAATCATAAATACTTTTGACTTTTACTAAACATTTCATCATTTCTGTCCTACTACTCTTCTCTCTGTTATATTACAAATGTTTAGTTTATTCTTTATTTCTGAGGGAAAGAAACAGAAACACAAGAAAAGAGATGCTTTGGACCAGATTCAAGCTACTTTCCATCTTCAGTCCTCGTCAGGTGAGCACAATAATAAAACACATTTATTTTTACAATCCATGATCAAACTGTTTCCTAAAAAGGTCTTTTAGCCTAAATTCTTCATTAAATCATCATAAAATACCTCAAGGTCGACACAGTGTTAGTTTGCCTGAGGTTGGCACAGCTGACTGTTGAGAATATGTTTTTGAGTGTGTATGTTCCACACCTGTCCCTCTGGAGCCAGGTAAATGTGTGCCCTCTTGACCTTTGCGACCCTTTGCCTCATTTCAGGCTTCAAACATAAAGATATGGAACTGTAATTTTCTCAGTAGCTCAGTGGGTAGAGCGGCAGTCTTTCGACCGGCGGGTGGGCGGTTCAACATCCCAAAACCGCACTCCCCCACATACTGTCGTTGTGTCCTTGGGCAAGACACTTAACCCACTGTGCCTCCTCCCTCCTAATACACACATTGGGGGGTCAAGACTCCCCTGCAAAAGAGATTTGTAATCTCAGTGGGACTTTCCTGTTTAAATAAAGAAAAAAAAGTGGAACGAAATTTATTGGATATTTCAAACTTTTTTTAACAAATAAAAAACTGAAAAATTGGGCGTGCAAAATTATTCAGCCCCTTAACTTAATACTTTGTAGCGCCACCTTTTGCTGCGATTACAGCTGTAAGTCTCTTGGGGTATGTCTCTATCAGTTTTGTAAAACAGCTGGAGCTCAGTGAGGTTGGATGGAGAGCATTTGTGAACAGCACTTTTCAGTTCTTTCCACAGATTCTCGATTGGATTCAGGTCTGGACTCTGACTTGGCCATTCTAACACCTGGATATGTTTATTTGTGAACCATTCCATTGTAGATTTTGCTTTATGTTTTGGATCATTGTCTTGTTGGAAGACAAATCTTTTAATTTGTTATTAAGGTCTTATGTTAATAAAGTGGCAGTAATGCACCTGTGACACCTGTTAACACTGATACAGCTCTGTCTTTGTAAAACGCAGCAATAACAACATTCAGATCATACTATGTTGGAATAAAAAGGTACACAGTGTAAACTTTTATAAATGTCATTAAAAAGGCCAGGGTTGTCATTAAGACTGTCCTCGGAGAAACAATGTCTGATAGACTTTATCATAGACACCAGTATTTACAGAATTATACAGCTGTGGCCCTTCCAGCAGAGGGCCCCACAGGACACGCTCTTCAGCACAGTCTTAGTCAGGGTTAGAGGCTGTTCTATGAGAAGAGCTTAGTTAGTCCGGTCTTAGACCAGGTCCAGACTCATAGAGGTCAGTGTTTCATGAAGGAGACAAATGTGGATAAAATGACAGAACAATTAATATAATCACAAGAATTAAACCAGTTTAAGTCTGAAATCAGAAAAACTCAAAAACAATTCCAAGATGAGGCCAGTCTTCAGTTCTGTGACAGCAGGACACACTGGGACAGACCTGTGACCTCTGACCCCATCTGTCAGCTGCTCCGTCCTTTCTCTTTTCCACCTAAACAATCCTACCTGACCAAATGTTAACTGTTGGAGGGGTTAATCAACAGCACTTGTCTCAGTGGTTGCTTTTATGACACAGTCCACAAGGTGGTGCTGTTACCCTTCATTGGACAGCTCCAGTCATCACAACAATATATATTTACTATTTTATACTAAACACCTGACTTTAAAGACTTGTTTAGTGAGGTTTAATCAAAGGTGAAAATTTATTAATGAAATCAAAACCAAAAAGGCAAATTAGCATAAACCAAACACGTTACACACTATTTGTGCTAAACATGAAGCTAAAGAGGCTAATGTGTTTGTCTCCAGTGACACTGTGGACAGTGGACTCCAGACTATATTTACCTTGTTGCTAAAAGCTTCCATAGATTTTCAGACAAATAATTGAATCCTACGTAACTCCTCTGTGACCACTTCAGACCAAACATTACCGAATATAATCTAAACTTTGGTTCAAATCTGTTTATTTTACATAAATTTGACTTCAGTCTGCAATTTTTGGTCAATGTAAGCTTTGTTTAAATTAAAATATTTTATTCTGTCTCTTTAATTTTTGACCAAAATAAAACTTTTCAAGTGGATTTTTGTGCCAAGACTTGTAGAAAAGCTTTAGTTTTTGTCCACATGAGCTGAAAAGTGCCTGTTTTTATGATGAGTTTATTACATTTGTAAGACATGTCTGTTTAATCACTGTTTAAGTAGGCTACTGTTCGCAAAGCTATTCATGTTTCTATTTTTGAACATCTCTAATTTTCTCCACAAGAAGAAATAAACTTTAAGAAAGAAAGAACCCGTGTGTTTGAAATATTGTGTGCTCGTATTCCCTGGCTTCAGTGGAATGACGTTGTCTTTGGGCCTGGTTTGGTCTCACTTCTTCTTCTGAGATTGTGTCTGTGGCTGGTACAAAGACTCACCGTGTGTTGAGGGAGTGCTCTTCCTGTTTGGCCTCTTAAATCTTGTTTAGCAGCACGTTTTCAGCTCCAGAGGGGGGTCCCGTTTGAACAATGACCTCTGTGTGTCTCTGCTGCGAAGGTGCCGACAGGAGGGAAAGTTATTAGACACAGGCAGTTTGTTCTCATCTTCTTTCTGTCTCTGAGGCCGATTGAGTCAGGTGTTGTTCATCGAGGATAAATGCTACTTTGTGAGCAGCCTTAATGGGAAAAAGGTCATGTTTGAATCCTAAGTTTGGTTTAGTCTTAGTCTTACACTAGTGCAGGGCTTAGGCCTTCCTCTGGTCCTGGTTTAACCCTCAGTTTTTACTGATTTAGACGAAGTTTAAAACTATATTTTCTACAAATCTGCAAAATCAAATCAAATGTGAGTGTTTCACTGAACAAAGCTTAAATCTGATTCTCAGTGACATAATCACAAAGTAGAAACAGTATTTCATTTTTGACTTCACTCAGTTTTAGAAACTATTGAATCCAGTATAAACTCACGCCCCCTGGAGGTGAAGTCTGTGAATGCGCCTCATGTAAAGAGTTGTTGAGTTATTATTAATAATATTAGGATTTTTTTTTTACAGTTTCCTTTATAAAGTTATTGGGCTTTAGTCCTGGTTTAGATCTGGTTTAGACCTGGTTTAGACCTGGTTTAGACCTGGTTTTGACCTGGTTTAGTCCTGGTTTAGTCCTGGTTTAGACCTGGTTTAGACCTGGTTTAGACCTGGTTTAGACCTGGTTTTGACATGGTTTAGTCCTGGTTTAGTCCTGGTTTAGACCTGGTTTAGACCTGGTTTAGTCCTGCTGTTTAAGTGCTATCAGTTAAGTGCTTAATGGGAAATATCAAATCAATTAATAAAATAGATGTTGACCTGATAATAGATAAAACCTTATTAGTGGGAGTCACAGTCAATCCTGTCCTGAGACTTGATCCATGGATTCCCCGTTAATGTGCTGCTCCTGTATTTTTGTTTAGCACAGGCCTATTGGGGGCCTGTGCTATCAGTTAAGTGTAGGTCAAATGTGTCTGGGTGTAAAAATAAAAGGCCTGTGTCTGGGTGTAGACTTGATCCTGAGTCTGGGTGTAGGCCTGTGTCTGGGTGTAGGCCTGTGTCTGGGTGTAGGTCTGTGTCTGGGTAAAGGCCTCTGGGTCTAGGTCTGTGTCTGGGTAGGCCTGTGTCTGGGTGTAGGCCTGTGTCTGGGTGTAGGTCTGTGTCTGGGTCTAGGTCTGTGTCTGGGTGTAGGCCTGTGTCTGGGTGTAGGTCTGTGTCTGGGTAAAGGCCTGTGTCTGGGTCTAGGCCTGTGTCTGGGTGTAGGCCTGTGTCTGGGTGTAGGCCTGTGTCTGGGTGTAGGTCTGTGTCTGGGTAAAGGCCTGTGTCTGGGTGTAGGTCTGTGTCTGGGTGTAGGACTGTGTCTGGGTGTAGGTCTGTGTCTGGGTAAAGGCCTGTGTCTGGGTGTAGGTCTGTGTCTGGGTGTAGGCCTGTGTCTGGGTGTAGGTCTGTGTCTGGGTGTAGGCCTGTGTCTGGGTGTAGGCCTGTGTCTGGGTGTAGGACTGTGTCTGGGTGTAGGCCTGTGTCTGGGTGTAGGTCTGTGTCTGGGTAATGGCCTGTGTCTGGGTGTAGGCCTGTGTCTGGGTGTAGGTCTGTGTCTGGGTGTAGGCCTGTGTCTGGGTAAAGGCCTGTGTCTGGGTGTAGGTCTGTGTCTGGGTGTAGGTCTGTGTCTGGGTGTAGGCCTGTGTCTGGGTAAAGGCCTGTGTCTGGGTGTAGGCCTGTGTCTGGGTAAAGGCCTGTGTCTGGGTGTAGGTCTGTGTCTGGGTAAAGGCCTGTGTCTGGGTGTAGGTCTGTGTCTGGGTGTAGGTCTGTGTCTGGGTGTAGGTCTGTGTCTGGGTAAAGGCCTGTGTCTGGGTGTAGGTCTGTGTCTGGGTAAAGGCCTGTGTCTGGGTAAAGGCCTGTGTCTGGGTGTAGGTCTGTGTCTGGGTGTAGGTCTGTGTCTGGGTGTAGGACTGTGTCTGGGTGTAGGCCTGTGTCTGGGTGTAGGTCTGTGTCTGGGTAAAGGCCTGTGTCTGGGTGTAGGCCTGTGTCTGGGTGTAGGTCTGTGTCTGGGTAAAGGCCTGTGTCTGGGTCTAGGTCTGTGTCTGGGTAAAGGCCTGTGTCTGGGTCTAGGTCTGTGTCTGGGTGTAGGCCTGTGTCTGGGTGTAGGCCTGTGTCTGGGTGTAGGTCTGTGTCTGGGTGTAGGCCTGTGTCTGGGTGTAGGTCTGAGTCTGGGTGTAGGCCTGTGTCTGGGTGTAGGACTGTGTCTGGGTAAAGGCCTGTGTCTGGGTCTAGGTCTGTGTCTGGGTAAAGGCCTGTGTCTGGGTGTAGGCCTGTGTCTGGGTGTAGGTCTGTGTCTGGGTCTAGGTCTATGTCTGGGTGTAGGCCTGTGTCTGGGTGTAGGCCTGTGTCTGGGTGTAGGTCTGTGTCTGGGTAAAGGCCTGTGTCTGGGTGTAGGCCTGAGTCTGGGTGTAGGCCTGTGTCTGGGTGTAGGTCTGTGTCTGGGTCTAGGCCTGTGTCTGGGTGTAGGCCTGTGTCTGGGTGTAGGTCTGTGTCTGGGTGTAGGCCTGAGTCTGGGTGTAGGCCTGTGTCTGGGTGTAGGTCTGTGTCTGGGTGTAGGCCTGTGTCTGGGTGTAGGTCTGTGTCTGGGTGTAGGCCTGTGGTACACATGAGTAGAATGATAGAGTCAGGTCCCACTGACATTACTAAGACATGCCTCAGGTAAGTGCGTCTAGTTTTTAGATTCAGTAATAAGTGCTAACAGGAAGATTGCTCCATACAATAAATAAACATTAAAAATATTAAATAACATGAGCAATTTAGTCCTGGTCTAGTCCTGGTTTAGTCCTGATTTAGTCCTGGTTTAGTCCTGGTTTAGTCCCAGGAGACTCTCTGGGTCTGAATACTGCAGGTGGCCGAGGGCTCAGGTTTCATCACTAGTGCGGTTAGTCCATCTGTTCCATCAGAGACTTAGGACTAACTCAGTGGCATTTCACATGTGGACGACCGAGGCAGCTGGGACTGAGAGAGACATTAGAGGAACGTCCGCCCAGAACCAGGACCAGGACCAGGACCAGGACCAGAACCAGGACCAGGACCAGGACCAGGACCAGGACCAGGACCAGAACCAGAACCAGAACCAGGACCAGGACCAGGACCAGAACCAGGACCAGGACCAGGACCAGGACCAGGACCAGACTCGGACTTGTGTTAATAAGTACAATGGGTTGGATTATGGCAATTCTCTCCAGCTTTAAGCATTAAAAAAAAAAGCATTTAAAAGAGGACCACAGTGAAAACAGTTAATATCAGACTCAGAAGTATGACATCATCAGGCTGGTTGCCATGGAGACTCCACTAAAACATACAAGAGACAAACGTATATTACTCACAAACCATACATTTTTAAACCTAATGTGTGTACGTGAGTACAATTACTGGGAGTTAAAAATGTGTGTGTTGTTGTACAGTGTTGAAAACTGTTTTCAAGTCATCATCACTTAAAGTCCAAGTCCGGGTCCAAGTCCAGGTCCAAGTCCAAGTCCAAGTCCATGTGTCTGATAAAAAAACGAGTCCAAGTTTGAGTTAGTGAGGCCTCCCCTCGAGTCGAGTCGAGTCCTGGTCATTAATTATAAATTGTAAAAATTCCAAATTTAGCGACATTTATAGAATTGAGACAAGTTTTAAAGTTTGAACGGTTGAAAAAGATGAACTGTTGAAACTGTTAACTGTTATTCCGATTAATTACCATTTTTAGCATTTAATTTTTACAAATCTGTGTCCGTTCCACTGACTCGTACTGTTCCTCATTTTCAGATCTGTGGTTTCGCTCGGACTCTGTGGGACTCTCTGACACCTGTTCGAGGCACTTGACACTTGATCCTGGAGCAGGACCAGGAAGAGGCCAACAGCTGCTTCAACTGAATGTTTCCGCTGGTGTTTCCTGTCAGAGGAATGTGTCCGGACTCCAGCTCACAACACGGTGCAGCACGTGTGAAAAACAACAGAAGGAAGATCTCCCAAGACCAGAGAATGTGAACAGGTTTAGTTTTGAAACGTGAGGGAACAAGGACAAAATCCAGGACTAAACCAACATTGAACCCCAGACTATATGAGCATTAAAGCATCGCAAAACTGTGAATAAAACTAAACCGGACCTTCGGTGACTAAACCGGACCTTCGGTGACTAAACCGGACTTTCGGTGACTAGAATGGACCTTCGGTGACTAAACCGGACCTTCGGTGACTAAACCGGACTTTCGGTGACTAGAATGGACCTTCGGTGACTAAACCGGGCCTTCGGTGACTAAACTGGACCTTCGGTGACTAGAATGGACCTTCGGTGACTAAACCGGGCCTTCGGTGACTAAACCGGACTTTCGGTGACTAGAATGGACCTTTGGTGACTAAACCGGACCTTCGGTGACTAAACCGGACCTTCGGTGACTAAACCGGACTTTCGGTGACTAGAATGGACCTTTGGTGACTAAACCGGACTTTCGGTGACTAGAATGGACCTTTGGTGACTAAACCGGACCTTCGGTGACTAAACCGGACTTTCGGTGACTAGAATGGACCTTTGGTGACTAAACCAGACCTTCGGTGACTAGAACGGACCTTCGGTGACTAAACCGGACCTTCGGTGACTAAACCGGACCTTCGGTGACTAAACTGGACCTTCGGTGACTAGAATGTCACGGGCGGCACAGTGGCAAAGTGGTTAGCACGCCTGCCTCACAGCAAGAAGGTCCTGGGTTCGATTCCCATCCAGGGCAGGATGTGTGGAGTTTGCATGTTCTCCCTGTGTCTGCGTAGGTTTCCCCTACCATTAAAAACATGTACAATACAGGACAACAGATGGAAATTAGCTGTTAAGCTATAATCTGGTACAAGCATCTCTGCTCCGGCTTAATGTAGACTGTTGTCCTAAAGAAATAAACAAATCTAATAATAAATAAATGGACCTTTGGTGACTAAACCGGGCCTTCGGTGACTAGAATGGACCTTCGGTGACTAAACCGGACCTTCCGTGACTAAACCGGGCCTTTGGTGACTAGAATGGACCTTCGGTGACTAAACCGGACCTTCGGTGACTAAACCGGACCTTCGGTGACTAGAATGGACCTTCGGTGACTAAACCGGCCTATGGTGACTAAACCTTTGGTGACTAAACCTGACTAAACCTGACCTTCGGTGACTAAACCGGACCTTCGTGACTAGAACCTGACTGTGACTAAACCGGACCTTCGGTGACTAGAATGGACCTTTGGTGACTAAACCGGACCTTCGGTGACTAGAATGGACCTTTGGTGACTAAACCGGGCCTTCGGTGACTAAACCGGACCTTCGGTGACTAAACCGGACCTTCGGTGACTAGAATGGACCTTTGGTGACTAAACCAGACCTTCGGTGACTAAACCGGACCTTCGGTGACTAGAATGGACCTTTGGTGACTAAACCGGGCCTTCGGTGACTAAACCGGACCTTCGTGACTAAACCGGACCTTGGTGACTAGAATGGACCTTTGGTGACTAAACCAGACCTTCGGTGACTAAACCGGACCTTCGGTGACTAGAATGGACCTTTGGTGACTAAACCAGACCTTCGGTGACTAAACCGGACCTTCGGTGACTAAACTGGACCTTCGGTGACTAGAACGGACCTTCGGTGACTAAACCGGACCTTCGGTGACTAAACTGGACCTTTGGTGACTAGAATGTCACGGGCGGCACAGTGGCAAAGTGGTTAGCACGCCTGCCTCACAGCAAGAAGGTCCTGGGTTCGATTCCCATCCAGGGCAGGATGTGTGGAGTTTGCATGTTCTCCCTGTGTCTGCGTAGGTTTCCCCTACCATTAAAAACATGTACAATATAGGACTACAGATGGAAATTAGCTGTTAAGCTATAATCTGGTACAAGCATCTCTGCTCCGGCTTAATGTAGACTGTTGTCCTAAAGAAATAAACAAATCTAATAATAAATAAATGGACCTTTGGTGACTAAACCGGGCCTTCGGTGACTAGAATGGACCTTCGGTGACTAAACCGGACCTTCCGTGACTAAACCGGGCCTTTGGTGACTAGAATGGACCTTCGGTGACTAAACCGGACCTTCGGTGACTAAACCGGACCTTCGGTGACTAGAATGGACCTTCGGTGACTAAACCGGCCCTATGGTGACTAAACCTGACCTTTGGTGACTAAACCTGACCTTCGGTGACTAAACCGGACCTTCGGTGACTAAACCGGGCCTTCGGTGACTAGAATGGACCTTCGGTGACTAAACCGGACCTTCCGTGACTAAACCTGACCTTCGGTGACTAAACCGGACCTTCGGTGACTAGAATGGACCTTCGGTGACTAGAATAGACCTTTGGTGACTAAACCGGACCTTTGGTGACTAAACCGGACCTTCGGTGACTAGAATGGACCTTTGGTGACTAAACCGGACCTTCGGTGACTAGAATGGACCTTTGGTGACTAAACCTGACCTTCGGTGACTAAACCCTGCCTGTTGCAGTGTGTTCTCGTCTCTGATTTACGGCCGCTGTTGGGATTCTGGTGGGAACCGTCCTGACGCAGACGACAGGTGAGCCGTTCCGCTCGGGGCACGTCCCGTTGATATCCTAACCTCCTGGCCTTTCCCACAGAGAGGACCACCCCCCCGTCACCCCCTCCTCATTCACCAACCAGCTGGGCTCCACCACATGTGCAAGTGTCCCGGGACAGGACTCCGTATCCAGGGGTCTGAAGTAGAGGCCTGTGTTTCCACTGAGCTGTGTCCAGAGAGAGCGTCTGCAGCAGAAACACAGACGTCACAAAAAAGCAACTAATGTGGTTCTAAATGAGAAAGTCTTTAATGTGACGAGTTCTGCTCCTGTTTAAAGCAGTGGAGACAGAGATTCACAAAGTAAGAGTCGTGAGACCACACTTTGTCTAAAACCACACACAGCTGCTGACAGTAAACACTAGCTTTGTTTTTGAAAAAAGTCCAATTATCCATTTTTCATGTTTGGAATATAAATGTTTACAATAAGAACAAGACAAATGTTATTTGTTTGTGAAGATTATTGTCTTGTTTTGGAAAGTGGACCACACACTTTGGGGCCAGAGTGTCCCCAAAGTGGTACTGTACACTTTTTGGGGACACTTCAGGCCCTTTTGGTGAATGGTGCCATGGCTTCAATAAAAAGAAATGTAGGAAACACCAGTCTACTTTCAGCACATGACTCTGAGCTAAACCAAACGTTCATCTATTATGTGTTTTTTAATGCAACAGTTACACTTCTACATAAAAACGATCTCTACCATGTTACTCACTCCATTGTGTCTGAAATGCTGAGCCTGTTTTCCCTGAAAGCCACATGAGTGAGACACTGTGAACTTAAAAGACCTTGTTTTGCGGCTAAATGCCTCTTGTTCCTGCAGTGGTCCCACTTCAAAGGTTTTCTAAAGAATTTGGAGCCGGAGCCCGCTGATAAGAGGCTTATGTCCCGCCAAGAGCAGGAAGTGAGGGAATCCCCCAAACACTGGCCCCCGAGGACGTCACTGCACAAGGCTTCAGGACGTCACACATCACAGACGAAGGAGCGCTCTTCATCTGATGTTTGGGACAGCTTTTCTCATATTATAGTGGTCATAAGAACCTCACTGACCTTTAATGCTGCGTACGGCCATGTTTTTTCTAATGTTCTTTCTAATGTTCATCGCTCCTCTGTCTGTCTGCTTGTATCCACCGAGAGTTGTTCTAACATGTGTTATAAACAGATCAATATAATAAATCAGATTTACACAATTAGCCCCATTAACAGATACTGGATATAGATATTGTGTGTATATCAGTGCAGGTATCAGACACTAGTTTTTGAGTGCGTCCTCAGACTTTGAGCACACCATGTTGTATTCGGCCTGATTGGTTTGTCTTTTTGCAAAAGACAGGCTTGGCTTGTAAACCATTTTTACTCTAGACTCTTGAATACGCTGCGTCTAGGTGCCATTAGTTCAACAGTTTTAACTTTGCAGCTAAATCCTACATTTCTTTACTTCCTGTTGCATTGTACTCTTTTCTTATCAACCTTTTAAAGCAAGTAACCAGTCAGTTGTGCGCGTCTAGAAACCTTTTATTTCCTGGTTTTGGTTTGCTCCTTGTTCAAGTAAATGGAAAAGTCTGGTACTTCTGTCGTAGTCCGGTCTGTGCAGGTGACGTCACCTGTGGAAGGGTCTATTATATAACAGACCTTTCTATAAATCTCAACTGCACAAATAACTGGCAACAGCGGTGCACTAAAACGATCAGTGTTAATTAGTCAAATGTGGTTTAACACCACTCTTCCACCTCGAAGGCAGGGGCCTGCAGACAGACGGGTGGCTGGCGCTCGGTCGGCAGACAGACTGGCTTTGCGCTAACGAGGCCTGACAGTTCCCATACGTCCCGGGACAAACAGAAGAGCCCAGACCGGGTCACGGCGGGCAGTGTTTGATGTTCCACAGCGTCTGAACTCAGCGCTCTGTTTGGATTTTAATGTCTGACAGAATGAGAGCTGTCCTGAAGTGAAGAGCAAACAGAGACAGCCACTAAAGCCCAGGTTGAAATAATAACCTCAGGTCTGCAGAACTAAACTATACAGCCTCATGTAAAACTAATTCTCTTACTGGCTTTTGGGCAGTGTTGTCTGGTCAATAACAGACTTTCATCGGGATTGAGGAAGGCGAAGGAGAAGTATAAGTTACATAAACCAGTAACATTAAAGAAATAATGCCAATAAATAAATCCATTTGAAGAGTTTTTTTTAGATAAAGTGTCAGGTTGGTTGCCTCTTAGTTTGGACCTGCTGCGGTTTTCATTTTGTTCCATATTTTCTGCGACGTGTGAAGCCTTTAATGCGTGTTTGTTGGTCGATGTGTGTGACTTCCTGTTTATATCATGAGTTTAGAGCCTCTTTTTTTCACTTTTATGATTTAGACAGACTTTAGAAAAATGTTAATTAATCCATACATTTATCAGTTTTTTCATGTATTCTCTTTTTCATAAAGCGTTCACACTTTCTGTAGAAAAACAGAGAATGTTCTCAACAAACTTAAACATTAACAAACATCTTAAACATTAGGTCGTGGCCCAAAAGTGGGTCGGGGGAGGGTTTTATTTGTTATTCTATTTTTTAACCATATTTGTGTTGCCAAAGAAAATTTTCAACTTAATCATTTAAAAAAAGGAAAAATATTGGTAAAAGTATTTAATGTTCTGTAAATATAGCTGCTTTTGTAAGTTGGCACAAAGTAAAGAATAATAGAAAGGACATTAAAAAGGGCAATATCAATATCATTGATAACAAATAACTTTAAGATTTATTAAATGGCACTAGAAATTAATAAAACCCAGAGAAAAATACTCCCAAAAGGACCAAATTTATGCCAAAATGGACAAGGAACTGGGTCACAAATCATTTGACCTTTTGAAATCTGGATCCCCTAAAAACGTGTTTTGGAAACACTGGATTAGAGGATGGTCTCTAATTGGATTCTTGAGGTATGCTCGTTATTAAGTTCAGCTGTCAGTCACTGCTCTGCCCGTCGATGTTCTTCACATGTGTTCACCAGACACTTAGATCAGGTTATCATAAATCCAGCTGAGAGGAGAAAATCTGCAGGTAATAATAATAATGCGAGAATCGAACCACCAACTGCTCTGCCACTAAGCCACTGTGCCCCAAAGGTGAACAGAGGTTGTGAGTCAAATGAGAAGATTTGGTTGTTTCTTTACAAAACAACCCTTTAAAAAGAGGTTTACTTCAAAAGAAGAGGGGAATGGAACTTAGGCCAGTCCAAACTGAATTCCACATCCAGCAGGAGTTCTTCCGACTTTGATGTGTTCACTTGTTTTCAGCTCAGAAAAGTTGGAACAAGATGGACGCTGAGACAAAATTGTACTATTGTTATTTTACAGTCATTAGTGGTTCAAGAAAATTGAATTATTAATACAATTAAATGGTCATTAAGTAGTCGGACTGCCTGGAGATACAGGCTGTGTTCCTGGCCCGGAATCAAGTTATTAATGCTAAACCGTTGGTAGGAAATATTTGATAATGCCATGTTGATGATGCACATGACGTCGAAACAGAATCTCGGGCAACACCGACTCCTCTGAGTTTCTGTTGTTCCGTTTTTAGCAGGCGTTCATGTGCATTTTCAACCGGAGGACGACCTGAATGCACCACTCCACTGGGCTTTTGAAGGAGTGGACTGACTGTCAGTTTTAGTAAAGATGCATCTGACACTGATCCACATTAGAGTGACAGGAACTTTAACAGGAGACACTGAGCAGCACCATGAGGAATACTTAGACTTAAAACTGAACTCGGTCTCAAAACAGAGACAGAAAAACTGACTTGACCCAAAAAGACATCAAATATATGTAATAAAAGAATCCTCTCAAACATCTGCAGCATGACGCGTTAATGTCTGTGACAGGTCTTCTTCCTCAGATTACACAACTTTGGCTCCAGCAGCACTTCATTCTGTTTTGCAAAGCGGAAGGATCTAACTTTTCTTTTTTTTTCATGGTTTAATCCAGGAAATCCCAGGTTGGCTCTGAACTGAACGGCGGGTCCTTTGTCTGTCGCATTGGAGCCCTCCATCCATGTGGAAAATCTGTGGCTGTCTGTTCGGACGTGTTACCGTCTGAGGACCCAGAGCATTAAAACAAAGTAGTTTTAATCATGACTTTTTTACTTAAGAAAGTCGCACAGAAGTCCATACGAGTATAATATAAGGAGTTAATAAGCTGTTTATTCAAAAAGCTTAACTGGACCTTTGTCTGATTTTACAGCAACAACGAAAACGATTTGAGTCCCCAGTGCTCCGGTCAGTGCCACTCTGCATCCCACATTAGTCTTTAACGAGAAAAAAGGGAAAAATAAAAAGAAGGTAAAGTTAAGCCTTATTTTTCTTGCTCTATAATCACAGAGTTCAACAGAAGATAAATGAAATGTGGCAGGCCTGAGTTTGTACCTGAAGCTGAGGGCTCAGTGATGCAGCACAATAGCATTAGCATCAAAGCCATATTGTGAAGAGTTTGTGAAAAACATACAGCTGAAGACTTTTGACAACGTTAGCCTTTAATATAATGTAGTTAGGCTTTTTGTGGTTATTTGTAGGTTATTATTGTTTGGTCCGACTGGTCCGACCCACTTCAGATCAAATTGGGCTGAATGTGGCTTCTGAACTAAAATAACCCCCCCGCTTTAAAGCATGTTTAAAGCGTGTTTAAAGACGCCACATCATAAAAAATAAATAAATTGAATTACATTTTTATGATTTTACTGCATTTTACCCTCACGTTTTAAATCCCTCTTTATACAAGCACACTGGTTTAGACTCCTTTCAGATCATTCAGAAGATTTTAGTTGGATTTCAACAGATTTCAGTTGCATATATTGTGTAAATACGCTCACAGATAAATGGACAATAAAGTAGTTCAGTTTTAAATTTACAGCTGGTTTAGTCTTTGTGACATTTCTCCTGTCTGCTTCTGCAAACTTATAAAGGAGTTAGTTCCAAAACAATTCCAATAGAACCACATTTATTAAATACTAAAGCCTGGTTTAATTCTTTCTTAAGACTTAATATTGTTCTTTTCATTTTATTGAGAGTCCTCACTATGACACAAAGCCCTGTGTGTGTGTGAAAACAAGTGTTGGGTCAGAGCAGCGGCGTTGGCACTGGAGGGATAAAAACATGCCGTGTTTGCTTCCTGTGGGCTCCGTATCCGCCCCGTCCCGGCCGGACCTATAGGTTTTCATGGTGCATTTCCTCTCCTCTAGCAGCGTTTAACAAGGGAAAGGCAGATTAGCATAACAGCCTCGACAGGAACACGGTCAGCGTTAAATACACAGTCCCGGGAAGTGGTTTCACATAATCTGCCCCCCCTCCCACACACACCCCTCCTGCCCCTGACAGTGACTACTGCCTCTGCTCTGCACTGTCATTGTTTCCATTGCAGCAGCACAAAACACTAAAACTGATTTGGTCACCCTTTGGGAAACACAAATAAATAAAATAAATGAAATAAAACATTGCATTTATCGTTTGCAAAGAAATGAAGCTCAAGTGTAAATTCAGCTCCCTCACCTGCGTCTCAGCCAATCTCGTTAAACTATATTTAAAGTGCCCTCTCTGTCGTCCAGGCCTGCTCCAGCCCATCACCAGTGGAGCTTTTCTCCACCTCAGCACCACCTCCAGAGTCCAGGCTCCTGTGGAAGACACGACAAAATATCTGTTCTGCTCATCTCCTTTAATCTATCACAGGAAGTCTCTCCGCGGTTTCTAAGCATCAAAGGGTTATCTTTCAAATGCATCTATTGTCTGAGTTTCTGAGTCTCTCCAGGATGAATTAAAGAAAATACCTTTATTTTGCATTAACGGGACAATATCCAATTTATTTTTTACTTGCATTAAAAAACAAAACAAAGTAATTATATTAATAATTAAAGTAATCATCTCGGAAACAAAACAACAAAAACAATATTTTAAGATGTCATCTAGATTTTATTATCAAGGGTTTTAGAGATTTTAAGAATGTTCTTTCTGTGTTTGGATTTTGTGAAAAAAAATCTTTCCAGTTTTACTTTTTTTTTTAAAACAAAATAAAAGCAGTTTTCTGAGAGAAGTGCTGCTGTTACTGTGTGTTTAACAAAATAAAATATTGAGGCCTGCTGCTCCTTTTTTTTAATCACCAGTTGTCATTGGTCGGATGTGTTCACTGTCTTTACAAAAACTTCATCTTACGTTCATTTTCCACGTTTATTGACTTCCATTCATTTTTTTCTCCAGGTTTGGGACCTATGCCGTCTTAAGATCAATTTTAACCCAATATTATTTCAGAGCTGCAAATTCTGACTGCGGAAAGTGATTTATTTAATTTATCGCTGAGAAGTCAGACCCTTATTTGTCCTCAGAATCCGGTAAGTGTGAGTTCAGTGTTAAAGTCCAGTCACAGGACTCTGAGGGAACAATACACAAATCCCTGATAGATGTCTGCAGTGTTCGCGATCGATCGTGCTGCTCTGTCCTGCTGCTGCTCAGTGGACACAGGCCCATCACACACCGCTGAGTCAGAGGTAAACCGTCTGTCTCCGTCTGTCTCTGTCTGTCTCTGAGCACTGACTCACGCAGAAGCCACACTCCAGCAGGATCCAGAGAGTATAAAAGACATTATGCACTCTTTGCCACCTTTAAATTTCAGCTGCTCCCTTCTAGGAACAGGTAGTGTGACTATGTGTTCCTGTTTAATTGGGACTGTCCCACTTTGACACTCCCAGTCACATGTCCAAACAAATATCTGAAAAATCAAAAACCAAGACCCCAAATACCAATCACTGCAGCATTCTTCAAAACAATTGTCTATAGAGATTTATATTATGATGTATTTGCTAGGCCATGTTTTTATCCTTAAACAGCATTTACCAGATTTACCAAACTGAACCATGATCTGATTCATTTTGTAAAAGTGTGTTTGGAGATAGTTCAGAATTTTAGATTATTGTATTTCTCCACTAAAAAATAAACAGCACACTCACAGCTAATCACTGATGCTAACATCTAGTTTTCAAATGTTAAGATAGGGCTTGTTCTTGTGTACGTCTTTAAGAAACTTTTCAATTTAAGTCTTACTTTTTAACTGCATTTAAAAATCAACAGCCCACTGATCTACCGGAGACACGCCCCCCGTTGTCATGACGACAATGAACACAGCGTCAGGGAAAGTGTGATGGTCCTCTTTTAAAAATTGTAGAAACCAAAGGTTACTGAACCTAATACTGCGTAACAACTTGTGAGTTCTTACAGCGCACCTTCAGGAGAGAAAAGTCTTCAGTGCCTTTTATTTGTTGGTGAGAAGTCGTGCAGACCCCCGTTTATGTGAGTGATTGGACAAAGCTTAAGGTCACGAGCTGAGCTAACAATAAATAGTAATCCTTTCTGATAAACTGCATTCAGGCAAAGATACAAGACTGTTACTAGAGTGATTAAAACTGGGTGCTGTAAAAAGTGCTCTTTAGTCCGCTCTACGTTCACATGGAGTGGACAGATGCCAAGTCCTGAGTTGAAACAGACTTTGGGGAAGGGTCCCAGTGCATATTTTGGACTGGAGCTCCGGTTTCAGCTCCTCAATCCGCAGCACCGGATAGATTTGATTACGGCAACCACCACAGGCCAGATCTAATTAGCACATCACTAACAGCAGGATGTCCTCTGCACTGTTACTGTTTCAGGACAAAGTGTGCAGAGGAATACGGACGGAGAAAAGAAATATATCAAGAAAACAACTCACAAATGATTAAAAGATTCTTTGTCATGAAAGGTTGGAAAGGTTTGGGAATGTGTTTTTATAAAAGTGCTTAGGACGTTTGCTGTTGCTTCGTACTTAATAAGATTTCCCCCAAACCTGATCTGTCCCATTTATGCTCCAACCTTCTCCAGCTCATTTTGATTTCACAGGTTCATCATGAGTCAGACTTAATCCCCAGGAAACTAAAGAAGGGGGTTTAGACCTGGTCCTGGTTTAGACCTGGTCCTGGTTTAGACCTGGTCCTGGTTTAGACATGGTCCTGGTTTAGACCTGGTCCTGGTTTAGGCCTGGTCCTGGTTTAGACCCGGTCCTGGTTTAGGCCTGGTCCTGGTTTAGGCCTGGTCCTGGTTTGGGCCTGGTCCTGGTTTAGACCTGGTCCTGGTTTAGGCCCGGTCCTGGTTTAGGCCTGGTCCTGGTTTGGGCCTGGTCCTGGTTTAGGCCTGGTCCTGGTTTAGACCCGGTCCTGGTTTAGGCCTGGTCCTGGTTTGGGCCTGGTCCTGGTTTAGGCCTGGTCCTGGTTTAGACCTGGTCCTGGTTTAGGCCTGGTCCTGGTTTAGACCTGGTCCTGGTTTGGGCCTGGTTTAGGCCTGGTCCTGGTTTGGGCCCGGTCCTGGTTTAGGCCTGGTCTGGTTTAGACCCGGTCCTGGTTTAGGCCCGGTCCTGGTTTAGGCCTGGTCTGGTTTAGACCCGGTCCTGGTTTAGGCCCGGTCCTGGTTTAGGCCTGGTCTGGTTTAGACCCGGTCCTGGTTTAGACCTGGTCCTGGTTTGGGCCTGGTCTGGTTTAGACCCGGTCCTGGTTTAGACCTGGTCCTGGTTTAGACCCGGTCCTGGTTTAGGCCCGGTCCTGGTTTAGGCCTGGTCTGGTTTAGACCCGGTCCTGGTTTAGACCTGGTCCTGGTTTGGGCCTGGTCCTGGTTTAGACCCGGTCCTGGTTTGGGCCTGGTCCTGGTTTAGACCTGGTCTGGTTTAGACCTGGTCCTGGTTTAGACCCGGTCCTGGTTTAGGCCTGGTCCTGGTTTAGACCTGGTCCTGGTTTAGGCCTGGTCCTGGTTTGGGCCTGGTCCTGGTTTAGACCTGGTCCTGGTTTAGGCCTGGTCCTGGTTTAGGCCTGGTCTGGTTTAGACCCGGTCCTGGTTTAGGCCTGGTCTGGTTTAGACCTGGTCCTGGTTTAGGCCTGGTCCTGGTTTAGACCTGGTCCTGGTTTAGGCCTGGTCCTGGTTTAGGCCTGGTCTGGTTTAAACCTGGTCTGGTTTAGGCCTGGTCTGGTTTAGACATGGTCCTGGTTTAGACCTGGTCCTGGTTTAGACATGGTCCTGGTTTAGACCTGGTCTGGTTTAGACCTGGTCTGGTTTAGACCTGGTCCTGGTTTAGGCCTGGTCCTGGTTTAGACCTGGTCTTGGTTTAGACCTGGTCCTGGTTTAGACCCGGTCCTGGTTTAGGCCTGGTCCTGGTTTAGACCCGGTCTTGGTTGAAAGTCAGATTTAACCCAAAACATTTGCTGATCACAGACTCTTTTTTTCACAAATTAATTGGAAAAACACTGTTGTACAACTGTCCCTCGAATGTTTTTTCAGATCCAGCCTGTGTCTTTATTTGAACGTAGCATCTGTGTTGTTGGTCTTTGCTGCTGCTTCGTTTACTTCTTCTTACTGCCACCTACAGGTCTGGGGGTGTAGTGCAGTTTCTTTTCCACTCCCCATCAGAACTTTGAGGAGCGGTTGAAATGTAAACCGCACCGATTTACCAGAAACTGTTTTATATTAGGGTTAGTTAATATTTTATTTATGTTTTAATATATTTTTTAATATATTTTATTATATTATATTATATTATATTATATTATATTTTATTAAGTAAATCAATTCCTGAAAATAAAAGTTCCTAGAAATGTTGGTGGAAAGGTGTTTTAGAGTTGAGTTCTTCTCCCTTTTCCCATCTGCTCCGTCAAACGGTGCTGCTGCAGTTTCCCCTCGGCCTTCGTTTCCTTCCAGAGCTAAAAGGATGTTGGAGGAGGCTGCAGTGAAGAGGCTCGACTTCAGTTTCTGCTCTCAGTCTGGGTCTGTATGAAAAAGACTCAGACCACACTCCTGTTTGTGGTCCCACTTCTGGGAAAATGCTTATCAGCGAGTTTTCATAATGACATGTCTTCATTTTCTTTTCTGACAATGAGGCCAAAGAATTTTTGTTTTTAAATAATGAAGCCCAAAACCACATTTATTTGACAAACACCAGTGAGACACGCCAAAAAAAACAGAAGACTTCACTTTGTTCAAACACATCAAACTGTTTCTCTGCAGAAATCATCACAAACTCATCCGGCGCATAATGACTCTTCCGATAAAAGGCTGTTTTCACTGCCGAGTCATTCATATTCTCACATTCCCACATCCGGAGCGAGAATGAGCTGAAGCGACAGGTGGATCCTCAGCAGAGTTCAGCCGGACGGAAAAAAGCACAATGGAAAGACTTAATACAAAAATAATACGGCTGTGTCTGAAACCACTTCCTAAACTTTAATCACTAAAGATCAAGATCAGGATGAAGGGTTTTGGGCTCTTCACTGCCTCTCACTTCATTTTTATCTTAGGGTGACCATTCAGCTGTGCTCATAAGTTTACATACCCTGTCAGAATTTGTAATTGTTTGGCCATTTTTCGAAGAATATAAATGATGACACAAAAACTTTTTTTACACTTATAGTTAGTGTTTGGGTGAAGCCATTTATTGTCAAACAACTGTGTTTACTCTTTTTTAAATCATAATGACAACAGAAAATACTGAAATGACCCTGATCATAAGTTTACATACTCTGGTGATTTTGGTCTGAGAATATGAACACAAGTGACACAAACAGGTTTGAATGGTACTAAAGGTAACCGTCCTCACCTGTGACCTGTTTGTAATCAGTGTGTGTATAAAAGGTCAGTGAGTTGCTGGGCTCCTGACAGACCCTTGCATCTTTCATCCAGTGCTGCACTGATGTTTCTGTCTGAGTCATGGGGAAAACAAAGAATTGTCAAAGGATTTGTGGGAAAAGGTAATTGAACTGTATAAAACGGGAAACAGACATAAAGACATCCAAGGAATTGAGAAATCCAATCAGCAGTGTTCAAACTTCATAAAAGAAGTGGAAAATGAAAAGACCAGGTAAACACAACTGCCAGGAAATCTTTTGGGATGCAAAGAAAAACCCCAAATAACTTCAGCTGAAATACAGGACTCTCTGAAAAAAAGTGCTGTGGCTGTTTGAAGACAATAAGGAGGCACTTGTAGAAAAATGGGCTGCAGGGTTGAGTCGCCAGAAAAAAGCCATTACTACACAAAAGCCCCCCCCAAAGACTTATTACTGATGCTGTGTTATTTGACAAATGTCCCACAGACAGCAATGAAGACATTACTCTGACAGTAAATGATCAGTGACAGTAACAGTAAAGAAAGAGCTCTGAGCAAAGACACAGAACAACCACAGCTTTCAACCTGCCACGCCTGGAAACAGATGAGAAATCTCATTTATGTCAGCACAGCCCCTAGAAGCAGGTCATTACAGCTGCCATCTGAACAGAACCACGTGACAATAATCTGGTTAAAACCTTAGTAACAGGCCAAAAATATCTCTTGATCTCTTTCTACAACTTCTCAACTCCTTGACTGAACCTGAACCTGTTATTCATGGTGCTCCAGCTTTTATTTAAGGGCTTTACAGACTCTATCAGACAACAACCCTGTCCTTAGAAACTCCATCAGGGTCAGAGGAAAAAGAGAAACCTCAGAGAGAACCACAGAAAGAGGGATCGACTCCCAGGACGGTAAACGCACTCATGACTGGGCAGCTTACATCCAATTTAATTAGGTGTGTCACTTGGGGTTTTTTCTTTATTTAAAATATAAGGTTGTTACAGTGGTTTTACAGTGTCTTCCCTGAGATAAACAGCGCTGCAGTCTGTTGCTAAATATAAATAGTGCCCGTTTTGTGTCAAAAGCCCAGCTCCTGTGACGTAAATGTTGTGGAGAAAACTTCTTCTTCTTCAATGCTTCTTTGTGCTTCGTCTAAAGTGAGGGATGTGTAAATTCATTCTGAAGTCTGAACTTTGGCCTTCAGCTCACAGGTCACATGTCGCTGGGAGCCATGTTTGAGGCCCGGCTCCGAGGCCACAGAGGGAGGTCCGACTCTCAGACAGAGAGAGTACTCAGAGGTCTGGGCTGACACTGAAGAGTCTAAAGAGAGCTCTTCAAACATGAATAATAATAAGTTTAGGTCGAATATGTTTATGTCAAGTCCTTATTTGAATCTCGAGATAAACATTTGTCTAAACCTGACCAGGTCTGAATCAGGAACACTGTAAGTTTTCAGAGGCCTCATTTATAATGTTTGCGTCACTCAAAATGAGGCTGAAACTTGTGGGATCTATAAAAGTCCAACTGGACGTGAAATCCTGGAGACGTGGCACAACGAAGACCCAGGTTTCATGTGCATTTTATAACTTTTCATTTCACTTTGTTTTTCTCAAAAAAGACATGGATTTCATTCAGGCAGAAACATTTAGGCCAGTGATTCCCAAAGTGTGGGCCGGGCCCCCTGGTGGGTCGTGAAGGTAGTGCAGGGGGCGTCAGAGGTTGTCTACATAAAGTACAAATCAGTTCTCCTGTGGTGATAAAAATTATTATTAGTAAGCAATTCTTAGCCACCAGTTTGTTGTATGTTATGTTTTTTAAATAATAAATCCTTCAAGGAAATACTTCACTTAGTCTTGGGTTTGGAAAAACAAAATGAAAGGAAGTAGGGCTTATATCTGATGAATAAGGGGCTGGATTTATGAAATGACCACTGGACATGATTCTGACCAACTTCTGCCCTTAAGACCCTGAGCCAAACTTTTTCAAACCTGATTATTCTGCATTTGAAGAAACCATTAGCATTGAACAACCTTTAGCTTAGCTCCTAACTCCAAACCTCAACCTGTTCCTCCCGGCGCTGGTGCCCGTCTTGTTTTCACTGTCAGCACTCAACACTCGAGAAAAGGAAGAGCCGCCAAGAACCTGGAGCTAAGCAGGCAATAAAACCGTCACAGCCCAATTAAAGCTTCAGCAGCACGTCCCGACAGGCTCCGCTCGTTCTCACAGCGCCGCACTCCAGGTTTGTCATTCAAGGCCAACTGCTTTTGAGCTTTAATGTATTAGGTAAATAAAGAGTTTTACCAAAGCTTGTGAACACAACTGAAGTGACCCCAGAAGCTCTGGATACACACAATTCTAACGACAAAGTGGAAATAATAAAAGCATGTTTCTGATCTGACGTTACTGCTCTCGTTTCTCGTTGTAGTCTTGTGTAAATATCAAGAGTTAAAACATAAATGGTGACTTGTAATTGTGACATAAACGACAAAATCATGACTGAAGTGTTGAAGTCAAGAACACATTAACCAAGTCATGTTCAAAAGCAGTGTATCAAGACCAAGACCAGGTCCATTGGAACAGAACCGAGCAGAAAAAGGTCCTTTGCTCAAGTAAAAGTACAGGTAAGACAATTCAGTTTTAAAATGTACTTTGAGTATATAACACGGTGTTTACTGTGGCGTCAATACAGACTCACATTTATCTAAACGAAAGAAAGGAGTTGGAATCGTAAACCTAGAAGCGCAATCCAAAAGTTATGATTAAGAATAATACTCATTAATTATTCATGAGCCTGTGCTGAGGGGGTTCGGGCTCAGGAGGTGGTGTAGGTGTGAATATCCCAGATTAATTGGGGAAAATGGAAAAAGTCTTCTTTGACCTGTTGCTACATTACAGCTAAATGGATAACAACTGCTTATTTGGAAAAAGTGTATTAGAATGTTTATTTTTTCTTCACAACAAACAAATCCCATTTCCACCGACCAAGCTAACTTCCTGTTCCTTTAGTAGACCCCCTCCGCACAGGCTCATGAATAATTAATGAGTATTATTCCTAGGCATAACTTTTGGATTGTAAAAGCAAAGGAGAGGGAGCATAAACAAAGTTTATATTACTAAATACTTTATCATTTACAAAAATATTCACTTTGTTTCAGGGCTATGGTTACAATCCATTTTTTGTTTACATTTCTTTGCTTACGTTTATACTTAATGTGACCCCGTATGACGCCATACTGCAGAGGCTCATTTTACAGTTGAACTGGAGAAATACAATAATCAGACTGGACATGTTATTATTAATATAGAGTTAATATTGAGAGCAAGAACTTTAAATGCTCTGTTAAATACATGTTTAATCACTCTAACGTTCTTTAGGAAACGGTCGGCTTCACAGGAGGCTTCTGTCGTAGAACAGCACGAAAACATAAAACAATGTCATCTGTGTGTTTTTTATCTAAATCCAAATCAGTTTTCCCTGTTTTCTTTGTTCTCTCTTCTTCATGAGTTTAATCAGTCTGAACTATCTCCAAACTCTGTTTCACAAATGAACCGGACCTTGGTTCAGTTTGGTCCAGACTGAAACCAAAGAGCAGCTGTTTGGTCTGAACCACGTCCTGGAGCTTTCACCTGAAGGTTTGGATCAGACCAAACGGGAAAGTCCTAAAGTCTGGACCAAACACAGCACAAGAGAAATATATAAATGTGTGGGATTAGGATTTAGAATGTTGATGATTATCCAAATGAAATTATTAAATCTGTGCAGAGCTTTCAAATACAGTTCCAAGTCCAGACTTAGACCAGGTCCAGACTTAGACCAGGTCCAGACTCACGGAGGTCAGTGTTTGAAGGAGACAGAGTTAGTCCGGTCTTAGACCAGGTCCAGACTTAGACCAGGTCCAGACTCGGTGGTGTTGTCCTGCTGCAGCAGTAAATCCACATTAACCCTGTCACACGGTTCATCTGTTTCCTTCTTGAGTCATGTTTTGTATCCGCTGCTAAATCTCACGCGCTGTCACATTCCTCTGGAGCTGTGAGTCAAAGATGGGTTTGTGTCTGACTCGGTAAACATCTCCATCAGGACAAACTGTCTCAGCACATGCTACAGGAGTTTATGATTCCTGCCCAGGTCTGACATTTAAAGAACAAAAATACAAAACAAAAATGGTAAAGGGTCTATGTATACCTGTATACAGGTGTTTTCTACAGCGTTATATGTCACAAATAAGGATACAGTCACAAATGAAACAGTATTTTTAGTTTGCATCACAGCTTAGATACTCCTGGTATCACTGTAATAGGCAATAGATTTTTAAAAATGTCTTTGAAAGACTATGTCTGACTTTATGTCTACGTTATGACTTTAACAGAATGCAAAGTGAAAGAAAAGAAGAAAATTCTAAATCAAATCAATGTTTGGTCCGACTTTGACTCAAAACAGCAACAGTTCTTGTCGTTCCACTGGATCTGTTTCTGTTCAAACATTTGGATAAAACCAGGCCAAACTGGACTAAGGCAGACCCATCAGATCTCAGGAGGAACTGAGGTTAAACCAGACCATGTTGGGTTCAGGGTCACAGCATCAGGTCTGGAGGACTGCTTGTTTTGGGTTCACTCTCAATATTTATTTGTTTTTTGTCTGTTCACTCACTTAGCATTTTGTAAATTAATAAAAAAAAATTAAATTGTATATGCATATGAGTGCTTCTGCCTCACAACAAAAAGGTCATGAGTTCAACTTGAACAACCCGACTTGAACATCCTCGACCACCCCTCAGGCCCAAAGCTGCTGGGATAGGCTCCAGTCACTGAGACCCCTAACCCCTTGCATCTCTCATCCAGGTCTGCACTGATATTTCTGTATTTTGTCAAAGAATCTGTGGGAAAGGGTAATTAAACTGTATAAAACAGGAAAGGGATATAAAAAGATATCCAAGGAATTGAGAAAGCCAGCAGTGTTCAAACTCTAATGAAGTGGAAAATGAGTGATTCTGTTGAAACCAAACCAAAGTCAGGTAGACCAACAAACATTTCAGTCACAACTGTCAGAAAAAGTGTTCGGATTTAAAGAAAAACTCAAATAATTTCAGCTGAAATACAGGACTCTCTGAAAATAGTTGTGTGACTGTTTGAAGATGCACAATAATGAGGCGCTTGAAGAAAAATGGGCTGCATGGTTGAGTCACCAGAAGAAAGCCATTACTTCACAAATGCCACAAAGCATCCTGCTTACAATACACCAACAGCTCAGAGACAAGCCTCAGAACCTTTGGAACAAAGTCATTTAAACTGATGAGACTAACATTTAACTTTTAACTTTTTGCCCACAACCATAAACGTTACATTTGGAGAGGAGTCTATGATGAAAGGTACACAGTCCTTCTGAAACATGGAGGTGGAGCTGGTGTTTTATGGATGTGTGAGCTACAAAGACATAGGAAAAGATGAATGCAGCATGTTCTGAGAAAATACTGGAGGAACATTTGCACTCATCAGCTGCACATGGGACGTACTTGGACGTTCCAACATGACAACGATCCAAAGAACAAGGCCAAGTCGACCTGTCATTGGCTACAGCAGCAGGTTCTGGACTGGACTCAGTATCATTGAGATACTCTGAGGAGATCTCAACGTGCAGTTCATGCAAGACAGCCCAAGAATTTACAGGAACTGGAGGCTTTTTCTTTAAAAGAATGGTCAGCTTTACCATCTGAGAAAATAAGAGCCTCATCCACAAACTACCACAAAAAACTTTAAACTGTCATTGATGTTAAAGGTGCAATACACAGTATTAAGAACTGGGGTTTGTAAACTTTCATTTCAGTAGTTTCTGTTGTCATTAATTAAAAAAATAAAAATAAACACAATTGTTAGACAATACCCAACCACTAACTATGAATGAAAGAAAGATTTTTGTGTTATCATTCATTCTCTAAAAATGACCAAACAATCACACATTCTGCCAGGGTCTGTAAAGTAATGACACAACTGTATTTGCACAAACATTTAGAGCCTGTCGTTGGGATAAGGAGTTCTGATTCATAATGATGACACAGACACACATTTCACAAACAACGTCTGAATTCTAAAACTTTGGTTCAATGGGCCATGGACCATCTCTGAACAGCCCCCCCTCCACATTCCTCTTTCCTGTCGCTCCTTCCCTCGCGTTTCCTCTCACACTCTGCTGTTAGTCCCTGTTATTACGGCTGCGAGCGTGTTCATTGTGGTTTGCAGTTGGCATGAAAACACCCAAACATAAACGCAAACACGAACATTACAATCATTCCTCGCTCGGCCCTAACAAGCAAATTAAACCGAGATGTGGCTGCTTCAGGAAATGAGAAACCAGTGTTGGAGCAAAATAAGGAAACATGTTAGACGAAGGAGCCAAAGAGTTATGGATTTATAGACGAGTGAGTGAAAGGGGTTTACAGGAAGGTGATGTTTATGTGAAAATATGTGGTTTAAGTGAGTGTTAGGTTTGTTGTTTGGATAAAACAAAAGTAGAGTTTAGAACAGCACCCTCATATACATGTACTGTGCATCAGCTGTAAATAAACCGGATTATTTTGGAGGTGTTGTCAGGAATCCAAATTAAATATAGTCCTTATTACCACAGAGGAGCTACCATTGACTCATGTTCGATTCTGAGGCTTGTGCCAGATTTAATAAAACGGCCACAGAGTAGTTTATCTCAGGAAAGGCGTGGACACTGGTGATTCCAAGTATAACTCGGTCGTGGGCACAAACAACCACACTCACTCACTTCTCACTGCTCTGGAGTCTGCGCTGAGCAGTTCAGGCAGAAGATAAGAAGCTCACCCAGAGCCTCTAGAGTGGTATGGTGGTATGGTTCTGCCAGATTTCCATCATTAAAAGTGCACAGACAACACACACAAACCTTAAAAAGGCAGCAGGATCTTTTAGCTTTGACTTGACCTTTGAACTTGAACGTAGGCTGCAGCTGGTCCCATCTCAGACGGGCTCGAGGGCACGAGTGACACCGACACACCTGAGGTTAAGCCCAGACTGTAGAGGCAGCCACCTGCAGCTCACAGCCCACTGTCCTCTGCTGGGACACGGCGGAGAGCTAACAAGACGTCTACAGTGTTCACAGAGGCCACAGATTCTTGCCTCGTGTTGGAGTTTGTTCTTTTCCTCCGTGGCTCAGGCTGAAAGTGCGTGTGAGGAATGTCCTGAGTGACAGAACACATTTAAGTAACTGTTTTTGTTTTTGACACTACAATCATCATCAGGGTGCCACAAGGCTGCACAGACTTAGCAGTAGATTTAATTACCTAATAGCCCTGTCGAGTTTTCACTGTGGAGTGGCCCACAACCGGGAACTGCCCCAGGTTCTCCCAATTAGCCACACCGGCCATGGTGAGTTCCTAAAATGTAGGAAATTGGCGTGACTGTACGTCCAACCCGAATAAATCAGTTTATTTGTTTTCTGTTGAGACTTTAAATGTGACCAAATCAGAAAATATAGTAAACTTATGCAACGGAGAAGGAACCTGTAACACCAAAGCACCCACATCTTAAAAGTTAGTTTCTAATTTGAAAAGAATATTCTATAGAAAATAAATCAACTCAAACTCAAAGACAGAAATGTCTGTTCGGTGAAAGTGTTGTGAGCAGAAGCTGTCCAAAAGGAGGGAGTTATCTGGTGTCGATATCCGAGTCCTTGAGAGGCGGTAATTGGGCGGAAAAAGGCAAAGTCAAACATCCGGCGGTGGGTTAGTGGGTTAACACACACAGCAGCAGCAACTGCCACATCTGCCTCAAATTAATCGGCAAATTACGGAAAACATTGCGTCCAGAGACATTAGGGAAAGAGAGGGAGAGCGGAGGGATCCTGGACGAAAGAGGAAGTGAGGAAGTGAGGAAGAGGTGAGCGTGACCGCGATGATTACAGCTTCAGTCAACGACAAGAGGAGGTTCAACCAACTCACCGCAGGGTCGTCCTCTTCAGACCAGAACAACTCAGTTTACTTTTTCAGAAACAAGGTTAGAGTCAGTTCAGTAAAAGTTTTAAAAACATTTAACACATATGCACATAAGTATTTTGTATTTCTTGCAGAAGCTGGAGCTACAGATTTACCTCATGTTTATCTGATTCCAACAAGTGCACAAAAACCTCTGTAATTACATACATCAGGAATATTTCCCTCTTTTCCTTCACAAGTGATGCAGTGTTTTATGAACAAGGAGAAGACTACATAATAAACATATATATTACTTATGTATTCAGTCAAGAAAAGAAAAAAGAAAGACCACAACTTCTCCATTTCAAGTAAAACGTTTATGACGGAACAGGTGTAGGCCTACCACATTTACTTTATACCATTTCAACCAAATCACCAACAAAACAAAACAGAAGAAACATAAAACAACCACAACACCGACTCACAAACAATAAAAAAACACTATTAATCCTGCCATTTAATCACCATTGATTGATTATTTAATTTATTAATTGTATTAATTGTAATTGTAATTTATTAATTATCATTTTAATACATTTATCCATCCATTTTCTTCTGCTTATCCAGATTTTTAATTTTTTATTCATTTTATTTGTTGCATTTACAGTTTATTTGTTAATAACACACTGCTTTTTTAATGTGGTTAAAACACACTGTAGCTTTAAATTTAAATTATACCTCCATCTTAATTTAAAAACATTTTTCTAAATATTACTGGGGATTTGAAATGAAATGGCTAATGTTTTTTTTCTGTTGTGCATTGCTAGTTCATTTTTAGTGACGACCATGAAAAATATATTTTGCTGAGTTTAATCGTAATGATATTTGTATTTCATAAAACGTTTGGTGGCCGACATTTATATCAATGTGATTGTGGCTAAATCTGGTTAGATTTAAAGTATCCGTGTGTAGATTTTAGCCAGTAGAGGGCGCCTCTAAAGCAGCCATTCCCAAAGTCAAGAGAGCTGCATTAGAGTAAGACTAAGTAATGTATTTCTTTCAAAATGTTATTAAAGAAACATAACAAGCAACAGGCTGTGGGCTATAAATTACTTAATATTAATGTTAATATTAATATTAATAATACTAATAATAATGCAGTACACTTGCGGCCCACCAGGGTGCATCGGACCACAGTTTGGGAACCACTGTGTTGTTACGACAGCAGAGCCATATTTATGAACGTACTTAATTTACAAGTGGAGACTATCCAAGCAGTAAGTTTAGAAAAAAACATGTCTTCTGAAAGTGTAGCTCATTTTTTGTTCATTTTGTACAAATACGACTTTGCTTGGGTCTAGGGTCGGTCTATTCCTGCTCTCTCTGTTTGAGCCCTAAAGTGTGTCTCTCACTAATAGGTGTGTGTCCAGCAGAGGGCGCTACGTCACGTCTAAGAACCATAAAATGTGTTTATTATCGACTAATGCAAGGATGAAAATTTTCATAAAAAAAGTTCATAAAAAGTAAATTTGTAAATGCAGACAATAAATATTTAAATGTAAAGATAGTTTTGAGATAAAACCTGGAGGATTAGGTTAACCTTTTAGTTTGTGCTCAGAGCCCGTTTCCCTTGAGCCTGTTGACTTCTCGGTTTACAACAACGAAGAGGACTAGAGTGACTTCACTGGAAAGAGATGAACCATGAATGCACTTTTTTGTCTAAGGACCACAGCAGCTACAGTTTGAGACATAAATACATAACTGCAGCTTCCCGTAACTCCCTGCTGCTCTCATCTGGACAAACAGGACTTGTATTTATGTAAAACCTCTAAATCATCCCACCCTCGTCCCGCAGATATTTCTGTAATGAATAAATGCCTCTGACTCTCACTTTCACTCTCACAGTCTCTGGAGTTTGTGGTGTTAGTCAGGATCGAAGGAAATGCCTCTTATTCAAATCAAACCAATCACGATCTTATCTGTGGGTTAGCTCTGGCTGCAAATACAAACACATCTTTTTCCTCAGCCACTGTGGTGTCAAAGTAATTTAACCACAGGCTGCACAAGTAAATGAGAATTACATCAAGATGTTCAAGCCCAACCAGTTTGACACAAAACATCTGCTGTCAAAGAAAAACTGCTAAATACTAATCGATCACGTCAAAGCTTGGGATGATCAGTGACACTTTAAACAGTTCTCTTCTTCGTCGTGTTTCTGAGTCCCAGGAGGTTATTGTTTCCTCGATAATAAAATAACAAACCACTGTTAAAGACAAGCTCTGGGCTTAATGTGGCTCATAAACTGTCGAGATGTTTAGCTCTGGCGCTGTGCGTTTTATTCTCGCCCCACGACATGAAAGTCTTCCTCAAACATGTCAAGATAAAAACAGAAAACACTGGTGTCTTAAAACCTAAAACCCTCCCAGACCTGTCAGAGCTGCCACAACGAGCCGAAGGCCAGGGTTCGGTCATGAATACTCTGCATGGAGCAGTTCAAGATGGATTTTTGTGACTCTAACGGGAGCTAAGTAAACCAGGTTTTTCTTTAGTATTTGATGGAAGGACCAAACTTGAAGAGCGTCATTATAGTGGGACTGGCAGGATCATGAAAATGTTTTACTCTTTGGGTAACAAACCGTGCTGCCGCTCTCCTTACGAGTCTCCCTGTCTCTTGTGTGACTGCTGTGCACATGTGGCGTCCGTCTGCAGCTCCGGCGCCCTCTCGTCACGCGCCTCGAAGCCTGAGCGACCACATCAGTCAGACCTCAGGCTCACAGAGGGCTCCCAGTGCAGCAGCAGCGGGACGGAGACAGAGAGCGGTGGGTGGTAGGTCTCCTCTGACAGACTCCCCTCACACACCTCATTAATGTCAGCTTCAGGAGCCTCTCGAGTCTGACGAGGCGACACAAGCATGTTTCTATATGAGATATGAATCGGACTTTAAGTAGACTTTTCAAACTAGAATGTGTAAACAATAATTATTATAAAGAGAATATAAATCCTGGAGGCTGCTGCAGTAAACAGTAGAAGACTTTATTCACATCTTTTAAAATATTTATTTTCAAATCAGACAGAAATCAGAGCATGGTTAACAGATTCAAGATCAAAAAGTAACAAACGTCTACACGAGTAAATATACGAAGAGGCAAAGGAATAAAGGAATTAAAGGAATAAAATACTCAAAATTAGACACAGGTGAAACACATCAGGGCTGATCCTGAGTCAGTCTCTGGAAACTTCGGCAGCAGCTGAGTCTGGTCCAGGGCAGGTTTAAGATCAGGCTTAGCCTAACATTTAATGGTCTGAGTTAATGGTCTGAGTCCTCTTGTTCACTCGTCTAATGTTGAAGTGAAACGCAGAGTATTTCTTTGTTAGTTTCTCGGCTCCTCGCTCGTCTGTGTTTACTCCGTTTTCTCGACTTCAATGTTGTGCCGACGAATAAAGTGTAACGTGTAATGGTCTCTGATCCAGTGAGACTGACTTTTATGGAACACCCCTCAGTAATGTCAGGAAGTGACAGAACTAGAAAAACCAAAACATGACCTTGGATCAGATGTGACACGACATAAGGGAGCGCTACCATTGGTCAACACCGAACAACAAGGAAGTAACTTCTACCTAAGAAACCAGAGGAAGTGTCTATGCTAAAGTTTACTCAAGTTTTGGTTTAAGAAAGTTTTCAACAGACTGCAGTGTTTAGTTCCACCTTTTTGAAACTGGACCACATACTTTAGACTCCTTTGTGTAATGAAAACTGATGCATAGCTACGGCTAACATCCACAAAACACAGACCAAACCGGACTTTACCCTCCTTTAACGGAACCATTTATTTTCCAGTCGGCTGTGACACTTGAGGTCAGCTTTATTTGTGTTCTGGGTCAGAAACACTTCCCCCTGAAAGCAGCTACTGTTTCCTTTGGTTTTAAATGACACTTACATTTTTAGGAGAGGCTCTCCAACAACACTAATCATTTTCTCTCTGTAATTCATTGCGTTGCTCTCACAGCCCACTTCCTGTCTCCGTCTGAAAACCGAGCACAATCAATTAGGCTCCAGGAATTATACAGCAATAAATAAACTCAGGCTCGAGACGCTGCCCAAGAGTCTAAAAAGGAGCAGTGTTCAGGGCTCCTTCATTTTCTGCCTGAGACAAAACTGAGGAGGGTTTATAGGCTCCAAATCAAGTTAAACTCTTAAATATCACTTGATCAAATGTGAATTAATGACACGAACATGAAGTGGAGACGTCTTATTGATTGTTCACTTTAGGGACACTAAGAACTCACGCAGTATTCGTTTGATTCAGTAACTTTTTTCTACAACTTTGGTTTTAAAAGTGGACTATCACACTTTCCCTGACGCTGTGTTCACTGTCGTCATGACAACAGGGGGTGTGGCTCCTGTAGATGGTGTTTACTGTGGAGCAAATGCAGGGCCTCAAGAGACGTGTTATTAATAATATAGAGTTAATACAAACATGTTTTAAATCACTTTAACGCTCTTTAGGAAACAGTCGGCTTCACAAGAGGCTTCTGTCGCAGAGCAAGGAGAGAAAAAGAGCCATACAAAACAAAAAACAATGTAATCTATGTGTTTAATGTGTTTTTAAACCCGACCCACATCTGTTTTCCTCTTTTCCCTCTGTTCTCTCTTCTTCTTGAGTTTAATTGGTTGTGACTTCCTGTATTTGGTCTAAAGTCTGAACTATCTCTAAACTCAGTTTCACAAATGAACTGGACCTTGGTTCAGTTTGATCCAGACCGAGTCTAAAGAGCAGCTGTTTGGTCTGAACCACGTCCTGAAGGTGAATCAGTGGTTGCCAGAGAAAGTGTTTATTCCAGCACTGGATACGACAGTTTACTCAGAAAAACGGGACAAAAAAGAAAACAGAAATAGAGAACATGGAAGCAAATTAAAATGAGTGGAAATATTGGTGATACATTCGGGTTATGTTTAACGAGTTTATGGTGTGATGTGTATGTATTTGAATAGAAAACATCAGCAGCAGGTCACTGTGCTCTTGTCGTTGTGGGGGTTAGATTGGATTTTAAAGACTGGACTCTGGACTGGCCTTTTTCCTGGAGCGTGCACGAGGCTCAGTGATAAGGCCGTGTCGTGTGGTCCCAGCGTTACAACAACATCCTGAGTGACTCTTCCTGCCTTATTAGCGTCTGCTTCAGCACTTCCTCCACAGGTCATAATACACTTCTAATAATACGAGCGTGCATGGACTTAGATCAGAGGACAGTCCGACCTGCTCCTCAGTGAAGTGTGTGTAATCCACAAACACAAGAGAATAAAAAAAACTAGAACTAAAGCAAGCATCTCTTTTGAACAGGTTTCAGTTGGTTTTGAACAGGTTTTAGATGGTTTTGAACAGGTTTTAGATGGTTTTGAACAGGTTGTGGTTGGATTTGAACAGGTTTTAGATGGTTTTGAACAGGTTTTGGATGGTTTTGAACAGGTTGTGGTTGGATTTGAACAGGTTTTGGATGGTTTTGAACAGGTTTTAGATGGTTTTGAACAGGTTGTGGTTGGTTTTGAACAGGTTTTAGATGGTTTTGAACAGGTTGTGGTTGGTTCTGAACAGGTTTTAGATGGTTTTGAACAGGTTTTAGATGGTTTTGAACAGGTTTTAGATGGTTTTGAACAGGTTTTGGATGGTTTGAACAGGTTTTAGATGGTTTGAACAGGTTTTGGATGGTTTTGAACAGGTTGTGGTTGGATTTGAACAGGTTTTGGATGGTTTTGAACAGGTTTTAGATGGTTTTGAACAGGTTGTGGTTGGTTTTGAACAGGTTTTAGATGGTTTGAACAGGTTGTGGTTGGTTCTGAACAGGTTTTAGATGGTTTTGAACAGGTTTTAGATGGTTTTGAACAGGTTTTAGATGGTTTTGAACAGGTTTTAGATGGTTTTGAACAGGTTGTGGTTGGTTTTGAACAGGTTTTAGATGGTTTTGAACAGGTTGTGGTTGGTTCTGAACAGGTTTTAGATGGTTTTGAACAGGTTTTAGATGGTTTTGAACAGGTTTTAGATGGTTTTGAACAGGTTTTGGATGGTTTTGAACAGGTTTTAGATGGTTTTGAACAGGTTTTGGATGGTTTTGAACAGGTTGTGGTTGGATTTGAACAGGTTTTGGATGGTTTTGAACAGGTTTTAGATGGTTTTGAACAGGTTGTGGTTGGTTTTGAACAGGTTTTAGATGGTTTTGAACAGGTTGTGGTTGGTTCTGAACAGGTTTTAGATGGTTTTGAACAGGTTTTAGATGGTTTTGAACAGGTTTTAGATGGTTTTGAACAGGTTTTAGATGGTTTTGAACAGGTTGTGGTTGGTTCTGAACAGGTTTTAGATGGTTTTGAACAGGTTTTAGATGGTTTTGAACAGGTTTTAGATGGTTTTGAACAGGTTTTAGATGGTTTTGAACAGGTTTTAGATGGTTTTGAACAGGTTGTGGTTGGTGTTGAACTATTACTTAAGTACATTTTTCAAAAGACCGTTGGTTTCAGTGTTTTTTGAAGATAAAGAGTAAAAAGTGTCAGAGCGAAAGAATCAGACAAGTGTTCTCCAGATGAAAGACAGAAACAAAGATGGCAAAGGTCAAAGGTCGAGGGTCAAGAGCTGGTTGGCGCGGTCCAGACTCAGTGTCTTTAACTGAAAGTGACAGCTCTGTGTGGTCTCCTTCAAACCTTACGTTTCAATCGGCCCTCTCTCTGGACACAAGCTCATCTTCGGCCCTTATCTGAAGTTTTTCATAAATAATAATTTTATTTAGTAATATTAGTAAAGGTTCTGGGCAAAGCAGCCATTATAAGTGAGAAGACCGACACACTTTTTTAAAAATGTTTTTTCTCGTGCCTGACCAGCCTGTTCAAGGGCACCAGACTACACACAGGTCTCTTTCACAGACACTTCAAAGGCCTCCTACACCAGGGCTTTAGGCTATTGTTAAAAAATATCAAGGACAAGAAAAACAAGAGAGTTTTAGCCACAGAGCATCTTGTCTCAGACCCGGGTGGTACCAAAAAATGGATTTTTTATTTATATTTTTGAACAGGTTTCAGTTGAATTTGAACAGGTTTTAGATGGATTTGAACAGGTTTTAGTTAGATTTGAACAGGTTTTAGATGGATTTGAACCATAGATTGTATAATAATTACATTTACATTTACATTTATTCATTTAGCAGACGCTTTTATCCAAAGCGACTTACATTACATTACCAGTGTTACAGTCACTGGAGGCAAGGTGGGTTAAGTGTCTTGCCCAAGGACACAACGACAGTATGAACTGTGGGGAGAGTGGGAATCGAACCGCCTACCTTCCGGTTGAGAGACGACCGCTCTACCCACTGAGCTACTGCCGCCCCAGTTATGGATGTTATCCGCCCATTGGTCCCCTATTCGCTGAAAGAGCCTCAAAGTCAGGGCAAAAAAATGGCGATTACATCCGGACATTTCAGACTCCTTCGTCGGAGGATGTTACTAAAATGGGCAAAGGGAGTGTTGCATCGAAAGCCCGTGGGAGGTCATAATGAGCGCGTGCGTGGGTAATTACGCCCACTCCGCTGTAGCCGAGGCTAAGGCAATTGCTAATCTGTTGCTAACACCAGGCTAACACAAGTGGAGCTTCCCGCCCGAGCTACATTTTGTTTTTTTCAGTGTTTTCCACCCTTCTCTCGTTGCCATTGTTGGCTTGCTCTCGTTCGTCGATAGTAAGTGGACTTCATGACTTTGACTGCAATTATCAATTTGAAATCAACTCTAATAGCTGTTAAAACTTTTTTTATGCTAATTTTATTTGACGTTTTACTTGCAAGTCTACTAAAGAAAACAAAGACTTCAATCGTATTAATATTTTATTCCCACTTCTGGCTTTTGTGCATGTTTTGGGGATTAAACTATAGATTGAAAGATTGTCATTTTTTTCCTAAATAGAGTTAAAACATGTATTAAATGTACAGAAAGAACCTGTAGATTGTGCAATTGTACTTCTAAATTAAAATAAAATGATTTTAGATTCATGAACACACTATGTATCTCTCTATAATATATAGTTAACAAGGCTTTTGAATAATGCTTGTGGTATGTAGCTATATTATAGCATGCTAATCTAACTTTTTCTATTGTAGTTCAAAATATGGAAAAGTTCACTCTCAAGAGCCCACTGCCCAGACAAGTCCAGTTACACATTACTTTGGAGACTATATTTTACTCAGTTACAGCCACGTTATACATAACTCTTGTAGTTTTCACGATGGACCTGCTTCTGCCTTCTGCACCTGGAAACATCTGTTAAAACATCTGCAGCAGTTTTTTTGTTCTAATTATTTTATTTATTTGTGTTCAATTACTTTTTAAATAAAATACTGTGATTGTCAAAACACTGCATTTTTTTTTTAATCTTAGACAATGATTTGACATTTTTGTAGTTTTTGATTTTATACCACTAGATGGTAGATTAAATTATAAGTAAGGCATGCCCATATTTAAAGCAGAAAAAAAATTGTTTAAAATTGTAAAACAAATGATACAATACTTTTCATTGAAAATAAAAAAGTGCAAATGAATTGTAAACAGTTTTTTTTTTTTAATGTGTGTAAAAGGTGTCACATATTTGTGATGTAGTTCCAAAAGGTTTGAGAAGCAACAAACGAAGCCTTGTCCCATCAGGTTGTAAAGGTGAAGGTGGACGTGGAGGATGTGATGAGGAGTTTAAAATGACTGCTGCAGGACGGGAGCCTGTGGAAAGTCAGACAAAAAATAAATCACAAAACAAATTCAAGTTGGCCTGTCTTGGTTGAAAGCCCACTCACCACAACACGATTTGAACAGGTTTTAGATGGTTTTGAACAGGGTTTAGATGGATTTTAACAGGTTTTAGATGGATTTGAAGAGGTTTTAGATTGTTTTGAACAGGTTTTAGATGGATTTGAACAGGTTTTAGATGGATTTGAACAGGGTTTATATGGATTTGAACAGGTTTTAGATGGATTTGAAGAGGTTTTAGATTGTTTTGAACAGGTTTTAGATGGATTTGAACAGGTTTTAGATGGATTTGAAGAGGTTTTAGATGGATTCGAACAGGTTTTAGATGGATTTGAACAGGTTTTAGATGGATTTGAACAGGTTTTAGATGGATTTGAACAGGTTTTAGATGGATTTGAACAGGTTTTAGGTAGATTTGAAGAGGTTTTAGATGGATTTGAACAGGTTTTATTTGGCTTTGAACAGGTTTTATTTGGATTTGAACAGGTTTTAGATGGTTTTGTACATGTTTTATATGGATTTGAACAGGTTTTATTTGGCTTTGAACAGGTTTTATATGGATTTGAACAGGTTTTAGATGGATTTTAACAGGTTTTAGATGGATTTGAACAGGTTTTTGTTGGATTTGAACAGGTTTTAGATTGATTTGAACAGGTTTTATTTGGATTTGAACAGGTTTTAGATGGATTTTAACAGGTTTTAGATGGATTTGAACAGGTTTTTGTTGGATTAGAACATGTTTTAGATGGATTTGAAGAGGTTTTAGATGGATTTTAACAGGTTTTAGATGGATTTGAACAGGTTTTTGTTGGATTTAAACAGGTTTTAGATTGATTTGAAGAGGTTTTAGATGGATTTGAACAGGTTTTAGATGGATTTGAACAGGTTTTAGATGGATTTGAACAGGTTTTAGGTAGATTTGAAGAGGTTTTAGATGGATTTGAAGAGGTTTTAGATGGATTTGAACAGGGTTTGTATGGATTTGAACAGGTTTTAGATGGATTTGAACAGGTTTTAGATGGATTTGAACAGGGTTTGTATGGATTTGAACAGGTTTTAGATGGATTTGAACAGGTTTTAGGTAGATTTGAAGAGGTTTTAGATGGATTTGAAGAGGTTTTAGATTGATTTGAAGAGGTTTTAGATGGATTTGAACAGGTTTTAGATGGATTTGAAGAGGTTTTAGATGGATTTGAACAGGTTTAAGGTGGATTTGAACAGGTTTTAGATGGATTTGAACAGGTTTTAGATGGATTTGAACAGGTTTTAGATGGATTTGAACAGGTTTTAGGTAGATTTGAAGAGGTTTTAGATGGATTTGAAGAGGTTTTAGATGGATTTGAACAGGTTTAAGGTGGATTTGAACAGGTTTTAGATGGATTTGAACAGGTTTTAGGTAGATTTGAAGAGGTTTTAGATGGATTTGAACAGGTTTTAGATGGATTTGAAGAGGTTTTAGATGGATTTGAACAGGTTTAAGGTGGATTTGAACAGGTTTTAGATGGATTTGAACAGGTTTTAGATGGATTTGAACAGGTTTTAGGTAGATTTGAAGAGGTTTTAGATGGATTTGAAGAGGTTTTAGATGGATTTGAACAGGTTTAAGGTGGATTTGAACAGGTTTTAGATGGATTTGAACAGGTTTTAGATGGATTTGAACAGGTTTTAGATGGATTGTTTTATGTAAGGTTTTTTCCTGAACAGCTTCATGTATGTATTCCATCTGGAGCGAGGACCATGTTCTGCTGTGGTTCTGCTTGAACTGAAAAGGTTTGTGAGGTAAAAGATGGCCGCCGCTGATTGTGACTAAAGATAGGGACGTTTGGAAGAGAACGGGGCACATTATCATAATAACAGCCTCTTCGTTTGCACACAGGCTCCAGATATCCACCCCCCGAATCAGAGCAGACGCCCTCCCAGTGGAGCCGCAGCGAGTCACGCCCGTTAAAGGGGCCTTTGTCCGGCGGCTGCAGCCTGAGGAGCCCCTTCGCAGCAGGGACACACTCGAACAAAAGACCGGCCCTGCTTTTTCTTCTCCTCCATTTGAAATCAATCACAGGGCTTTCACAGGCCTCACTGTCCCCGAAACAGAGCCCCGCCCCAAAACACAACTCTTTAAAAACAGGTTTACATGAGCAGCTACTGTAAGACCAGTTAGGACCAGTCATCAGTAACAAGGTCTGGGATTCAATTTGTCAAAGTCAGAAGCCCATTTCAAACCAAAAAGAAATCATGTGTTTGGTTTTAGAGCTTGAGAAATGAAAGAGTGAAGGTTCTATCAAACCTGAGTCTGGTTTATTCTGATTTTAATTTATTGTAATTTCTGTTTCATGAATACGGTTTAAGGTCAGTTCTAGTTGGATTTAAACAGGAGTCTGCTGCTTTGACCTGAACCTGTGTCTGTTCTGAGTTTGTAACGTCTCTGAGAAGCAGACCTTCTGTAAATGTCCTTTATGAAGCACACATTTAAACAGACACCGACGTAATTCAGTGTTTCAGTGTAAAATGTAAAAATCAATTCTTCATTGGCTTCTTTTACAACTGGTTTAGTCTCTGTGATGTTGCTCTTGTCTGCTTCTCCAATCTATCTATTTAGGGAATAAATAAATAGAACCACATTTACTGAAAATGTAATAATTCACAAGACAACTGTTTTATTTAATGATATGTACATACTTTAATACTTTAATATTCTAATATATTCACAGGAAATCATAAATTCAGGCACTTTGCCGCCTCTACAGCAACTTTAACACAAGAAATCCTGAGATTTAAGACAGCTTCTTCTTTTTAAATAAGAACAAAACAGTAAAATAATCTTATATAGAGAGATTTATAATTAACAATCATTTTCTTCTTTTTATCAAAATAAATCTTTTATTTATTTTTTAATGTCTTTGCAAAATGTCCGTCAGAAAAGGCTCTTCTCGTGTGGTGGGTTTAGTGCCGTGTTTTTTTTATTATTCTCTTTTTTTGTTTTTTTTTAGACGGCATGGTCAAACAGTTCCAAAGTTCATCAAAACAAATCGATAAAAGTGTTCATATCGACTCAAAGTGAAGCTGTGGGCCTCAGTGCTCCAGCTGACAGACGGGCCGGAAAATAAAGTTTCCCAATTTAAAAGGTCCAGAGAAGTACAGAGGGTCCCTGAAAGGCAGCAGTGAACTTTTATCTGTGGCACTGACAGCAGAAGAGAGTGAAGTAGGCTAACTGTTTATGTTAGCATTTGGGAAGCTAGTTGTGGCTTGCTAATATTACAAACAAACACCAAAGTACCATTAAAGTTCCTAAAAAATGTGTAAACCTTGTAGGCATTGTTATTTGGTCTGTGTTAGCCGCAAATGCTAAATAAAGTCACACTAAAGCCGTCATTTTGAAAATAACAGACGTAAAATGTTAAAAGATATTAGCTTTTAAAGAGGTTAAAGCTAGCAACAACTGTTAACGACACAATGGTAGTAATGCTAATTGTCCAGTTATCGGTCGCAGTATTGTCCAGTAAAAATGAGCAAAGATGTTGAAGTGATATTAATTTGTCTTGTTGATGTGTTTTCTTTTTAAATAAAAGTTTACAGGATATGGATTTAAACTGTAGCCTCCCAAGCTAATGCTAACTTACTCCACTCCTGTTAACTGTCAAAAGCAATCTTTAAAAAGTCCTTTAGAAAAAAAGCCAGTGTGAGTCTATCTCAGCGGCGTTTTGGCTTCGGTCCGAGGCACGTCGTGGTAGGCCAGGAGACAGGGGTCCGTGGACAAGGCGTCGTGAGTGAAGACAGAGTCGTTGTCGGAGGAGCACGAGCTGGAGGAGTCTTCACACGACGGGGAGTACTGCTCGAACGGCGTCGACAGGTCCAAGTACTGCAGGAAGAAAAGGGGAGGATAGGTTAGAGTTAGTAAGAAGTTAGTTTTTTTGTCTAATCTAATGAATGGAATAGAAATACTAGCTCATTAAAGACAATTGTTTGGATTTGAAAATAAAAACTCAATACAAACCTCGTCAGAAATTGAAAGCAATGCTCGGTCTAGTTCCTCCACCAGCTGCTTGAACGTTGGCCTCTGAGTGGGAACGGCGTGCCAGCACTCACGCATCAACATGTATCTGCAAAAAAAGAAGGTTTGAAACATAGTCCACCAAGAAAGACTTTAAAAATGACAAATGTAAATGTGTCAGTGTTATCTCTTACAGTTCGTGCGTGCAGTTGGAGGGTTTGTCCATGCGATGCCCTTCCTTCAACAGTTTAAAAAGCTCTTCGACAGGAATACCGGGATACGGAGAACCGCCCAGAGTGAAGATTTCCCACATGAGGACGCCAAAGGACCACCTGGAGACAAAAAGAAGCAGCAGTTAAAACCAGATTGACTATTAACTTTCAATACGTATGCCTTTGTATTAATGTTTTCTATTTACTATCCACAAAATGTTTTGGCATAATCATGAAAGTGTTTAGTTCTGGTGAACTTTAGACATTAGTGCTTACCAAATACTAACTAATAAGACTCTATGTTATAAATTTTAGTTGGAAAGACTTACACGTCGCTTTGGTGAGTGTAGACTCTGTCAAACAGTGCTTCAGGAGCCATCCATTTCACCGGAAGACGTCCCTGTAACACAAAACATATTCTGACTTTAGCTTTATCTATAACATTGAGCCACAGTTGAACCTGTTTTTGGGGGGTTTGCTGTGTTAAACCACTTTGAGATGACATTAATGAACTTGTTGAGAGTTGTTGCACTTACGTTGGTGGTTTTTTTGTAGTAGTCGATCTGGTGGACTCCTCGGGCCAGGCCGAAGTCGGCGATCTTCATCACGTTGTCCTCCGTGACCAGCACGTTTCTCGCCGCCAAGTCTCTGTGGATGCACTGTGGAGACAAGACGACAGATTCAAACCATGAACCAGTCATGAAAGTCTGTCTGAGAATGATTTATACTGCTTTAACTTTACGTCTGAGCAGGAGTTTTTTTATACTTGTATTGCATTGGCTACACTTATTCAGATGTGCATTTACACGTAGTAGGATATAGAGTTTAATTTAATACGGACTTCAATGTTAGTCTCCCAATTAAAATTAAAATAATTTTGTCGGGGTGCACGTGGCAGAGTGGTTAGCACTCTTGCCTCAGAGCAAGGAGGTCGTGAGTTCAAAACCCTGGTCTTTCTGTGAGGAGTCTGCATGTCCTCCACATGTTACCGTGGGTTCTCTCCGGGTACTCCAGCTTCCTCCCACCGTCCAAACACATGCATGTATAGGTTAATTGGCAACTCTAAAGTGTCCCTAGTGAATGAATGTGAGAGTCAATGGTCGTATGTCACTGTTTGTCTCTAAATGTTAGCCCTGCGACTAACTGGCCACTGTCCAGGGTGTATCCCGCCTCAGGTCCAAAGCTGCTGGGATAGGCTCCAGTCACCCGCGACCCCTAACGGGACTAAGCAGTAGAAAATGAATAATTTTGTCTTTAACTTAAAAAGTATAGGTATGAAAAAGTCAGTCTAATCCAGAATAAAGTTTTTTTTTTAAAGTCTACCATCTCTTTTGCCTGGTTCAATCTGGAGCAGGAAGTCTTGACCATATAAGGCTTTCATGAAAATACTGCTTCTATGGATTGAGAACCACACGGTCGAGAAGCTTCACTGCAGCAGCCTTTCTTAAAAAAAACTTTAAAGTCAACAACACGTTCTTTAAATAGAAAAAGCGTTTGGACTGAGCCCTTTTTGGAGCCGGGGCAGTCTTCGCCCACATCGTATCGCATGGATGTCATTAAGTTTATTTTGGTTTTTGTTAGAAATAGTCTGGGATTTGCGGCCGTGGCCATAATGGAGGGTTCGAACTCTAAAGCTGCTGCATTCTTCTTAAGAAAAAAACAAAAACAAACACCCAGAAACTCGATGCCTACACCCCAGACTGGTGTTTGCAAAGTGATTTACTGCGGCACTAAAAAAAGGGGGGACAAAAGCCCAGCGACAGCCAGAATGAATAGAAGAGGGTAAACAAAAACGAAGGCAAACAACAAAGAATGGGGGGTTGTTTTGAGAAAATAGGAAGAAGTCTAAAGGCCAAGTCCAAGAATAAAGTGGAATTTTACCTCTTTTTCCTCAAATTATATATGATTAAGCTTTTTGTCACTTAAAGTAATGATAGAAATGGTTTTTAATCTGTTTATATGAAATCTACAGTATTTTTGTGAAGTAACAAAGTAAAAAAACAAAAACATTACCAAAATAGGATTTATAGTTTGTTTTGTGGATGTTAATTTAAATGTAAAGGTATTTAGGAGCTGAATGAACCATTAACAGTAGACTTGGCTTAAATAATTCAATCTACATTTTCAGTAAACCCCTTCAGTTAAATAAAACTACAGTATTTTTGTGACGTAATGAACAAATGTTAATGAGACCTTTAGGAAATGTATTAAAGATATTTACTTGGACAAAATAAGAAATATATTAATGCATTGAGTAGCTTTAATGGTCTTTGCAGAAAACCAGCTTTGATTCATGTTTTAGGGAAAGCAGAAAGTCTGTAAATGATAAATATATACAGTAACAGTTTATGTGAGAGGCTGAAAGCTCTGTATAATGTTAGATGAGTGCGTACCCTTTTGGAGGCGAGGTACTCCATGCCGCGGGCCACTTGGTAAGCACAGGACAGTAGGTCTTTGAAGGTCAGCTGCTCCTCAGGACTTTGGTGACGTCGAAGGTGTAGTCCATCCCCGGGGGTCTCCTGGCGCGAAGGTACTCCCTCAGACTGCCTTTGGACGCAAACTCCACCAGGACGTACAGCGGGCCTGGAGATGAGGAAATACACATTTTATTGATACAGAGAGAGTCTAAAGAAAAACAAAGCTGTAAATCAAAAAAGAAAATGTGTATGAATTAAAATGGATGCAGCTTAGAGGGTCAAAACTCAAACTACAGCATCTTAAGAGGGTCAGAACTCAAACTACAGCAGCTTTAGAGGGTCAAAACTCAAACTATGGCAGCATAAAAGGGTCAGAACTCAAACTACAGCAGCTTTAGAGGGTCAAAACTCAAACTATGGCAGCATAAAAGGGTCAGAACTCAAACTACAGCAGCTTTAGAGGGTCAAAACTCAAACTATGGCAGCGTAAAAGGGTCAGAACTCAAACTACAGCAGCGGGTCAAAGAGGGTCAAACGTGACAGTAGTGTTGCTAATTGTCAAGCTTTTGGTCTCATCCAGTAAAAATTAGTAAAGCTGTTGAATTTAGAGTGATATTATTTTAATTGTTGATGTTTTTTGAGTGGAAGTCAGTGGGATACAGATTTAAACTTGTGTGTTAACAAAATTTTTAGTAAAAAAAAACTTACCGTCTTGCGTGCAGACTCCCAATAAGTTAATAATATTTTTGTGTTTGTCCATAACTTTCATCAGCTCCATTTCAGAAATAAGGTCGGCCAAGTCTTTGTCAGTGGCGTCGTCTGCAAAAACACAATTAAAACGATGAATATTTCCTGTTTTTATACAAGAACTTGTGCTTGTTTTTTTGGTCCTACCTTTGAGCATTTTGACTGCAACGGTGGTGGGCTGTTCCAGCTGATCCTTGTTTATTCCGTACGCGTCGGCTCTGACCACTTGACCGAAGCAGCCTTCTCCGAGCGGTTTACCCAGCGTCAAACTAGAAAGCAAAAGAAGAAAAAAAAAGAAGAGGGATTTTTAAAAATATCCAGGAGCAAGAGTACTGCGAGAATCTATAATTTAAGTTTGGGTTTGTGGAAAACATAGGCTGCGGACGAGCCAAAAGTGAAGCGAGACACGAAGAGCTGCAGTTGTCAAAGCCAAATGAAACAGAACAGAAATAGAGGCCTTTGTGAGGCTCAGAGCTGTGTGTTAGTTCATCTAAGGATATTTTCCATTTGATTTATAACAGCTAAACTGTACAGAGAGAAAAGAAAAAGCAAACTACAGTAGCTTTAGAGGGTCAGAACTTAAATTAGAGCTGCTTTAAAAGTTGAAGACCTAACTAATAAGGAACTGCCTTAATCGAACGTTGTTGTGACTAAACTTTAACATACAAGCATTTAAAATATAGTTTTACAGGTGATTCTTGGAAAAAGGTGGAGTTTTGGTGGATTAAAAAACTCTGAAATGCCTACAATGTATTATAAGTCTTACTTTTCTCGGGGGAACTCCCAGTCGGGATCGTAGGGCAGTTCAAACTCCATAACTCCTGCGAGCATCGGGGAACAGCTGGACGAGAGACGGGCCACTCTCATCAAAGACGCACTGGACTTGCCCGAAGAGTTAGAGTCCACCGAATACTGGAAGATCGATACAAAAGACGAGAAATCAGGCTTTGAAATTAATATTAAACCCATACGTGGCAATTGTAAAGGTTAGGGGGTATTTGTTGTGTTTTGGTGAAAAGGGTAAAACCTAGTTATGTCAAAGGAACCTGGAGTAAATTCAACTAGACTTAACTCTAAACTAAATTAAGGACTAACCCAAGACAAAATCTATCCTTGAAATCTGGAAAAAAAAGGCTTGAATCAATATAAAATCAAGACTAAACCTGGATTAAAGTATGAAAAACCCATGACTAAACTGAAGCTAAGCCAAGACTAAACCAGACCTTAACCAGGACTTAAAACAGGACCAAACCTGGGGCTTAACCAATCACTGAACCAGGATAAAATCAGAACAAAACCAGAACTAAAGTGTAACAAACCCAGACCTACACTTAAGATAAACCAGTGCTAACCCAAGACAAAACCAGAGCAGAAACAGAGACTAAATCAGTGAACTTAGAACCAAACCAGGATTAACCAGGACTTCAGATGAATTTACCAAAACCCTAATCTAGTTGTGTCTAAATTAAGCTCCTGGACTTCTTATTCTGTTACGTATCTATGTCACTATGTAACAAGAAACCAGATTAAACACCCATGCCTAATTTCAAAACAGAAGAAAAAGGCTCCTTCGATATAATCTCACTTTTTTTTTTAATTTATGATTTTTTTTACCTGTCTGCGGAGTGGAAACTTGGATAATTTCTGAACCGGAAGGGCATCGAGCGGCTCTCTTCTGGGATGAACCTGCATCCGACACAGCACCACGATGACGACGGCCATGACGAGCGCCACGAAGCCACAGGCGTAGATGATTATGTCCGTGTATTTGGTCTCCATCGTCTCCATCGCGTTGGCTTCCTCCTCTGAGAGCACAGAGAGCCACGCAGACTGGTGGGCGATACCGATCGAGTTACCGGCTAAACAGGTGTACTCTCCGGCGTCTTCTAGTGAGACTTTGGACAAATGCAGCACTTCCACTTCTGACATGTTCATGCTGCCAGTCTGGAGAGGAAAAAGACACAAACGAGAGAAAGTTAAGGAGAAAAAGAAACTATCCCAAAAAAACATGTTCTTGAACGTAAACTGCAGGATCACCTTTTTTCTTCAGGTGTAGATATTAAATAAGCAAATAATATGTGAAATTAAAATTAAAGAAGTGTCAAAATTTGATAAAACATTATTTAACGATAACCAAATGTTGCTAAAACCAAGTTAAGGACAGTTATAACATAAAAACACATTGTTGTAAATTTGTCACTAAGTTTATCTAAATATAATATTAATTTCTACATTACATTCTGAATTCCCTTTTGAACAGAGCAAGGATATGGTTTCTTCCTAAAGGAGGCATAATAAAATATTTTTAGCTTTAAAATACAAGATCACATGACCATTTAGGACAATTTAAATGCCTAGTTTATTGTTTAAATATTTTATTGGGTATTAAGCTCATTGTAACCAATTCCAATTTATACAACAAATGGCAAATGAACCTTGACCTTTGGACTGACCTTGATGACCTGGACGTAGGGCACGCCGTCCGATCCGTATCGGCTGTTGTTTTTGGTGATGTGTTTGAGCCACTGTATGTGCGGTTGGGCGTCGCTGTAGACTTTGCAGTGGAACTGGACGTCCTGGCCAACAACGGCGGTGGTGTTGGCGGGGAGACCTGCCTGGAGGATGGGCCTGTGAGGGGACCGCTCTGGAGGAACAAAGAAATATTTAAAAAATGAGCAAAAGGGACTAGAGCTAAAAGTAACAGGACTTGTGGTGAACGTTTGGAAATGAATGAGCTTAACTTCTGGTTCTAGCTAGATTTGGTGATAATTTGAGACAAGGAATAAACCAGTGCTTTTTAGTTGTTTTTTTTAGAGCTGTTGTAAAGCAATCAGCATAGAACATCTGTGAGCTAATGTCAGAACAAAAACATTATTCTTTAACGTTGCTAAAAAACATGCTAATGACAGCTATGAACATAAAAAATAAATAGAAAAATTGCTTTTGTTATTCATAATTTTCATAAATGCTTTTTTTTACTATAATATAATAATTAACAATATTAGAAAAACATAGAATATATGCAATAACAATGTTCAAAATAATGCAAAGAATATGACTTACAATATCTGAATGGTCACCTTGACATAGTACACTGCGTAGCCTTTAGTTACTTAGTAGAATCGCGTAATTAAAATTCCAAAAACATACATTCTCGTATTAATTAAATAGTTCTTAGACACATGGTTGGTAGAATTATGCCTATTGGACAGACAGACAGAAAACTCTAATATAAATGATTTATAATTCCTGCCACCGGGACAGACCTCTCCTGAGAGACACGCTGAGCTCAAACAGACGGAGCAGAAACGTGGTAAATACACTCGACCCTACAGAGTTGTATTTGTAAAGAATGCACTAAAATAACCCGTTTCAGAAGACATGTTTTTATTCAAACTTGCTGGTTTTGGATAGTTTCCTCTCATAAACAAACAACACAGTCTGTAGAGGGATATGCGCCCTCTAGTGGCTAAAAGTTATATAGTGTCGCTTTAAGTTGGATCAAATAAAATTAAAAAAATTCAAACTTCCAAACTTACTTCTACTGCTTTCACTAGAGTAAAAATTATTACTTTGTAAAACTGAATGAGATTATATCACAACATTTTCAACAGGATTATTATCAAACGCTGCAACATACCGAGGACATCCAGGACGTAGCTGTGAGTGATGGATCCGTATTTGTTCTCCACAACGCAGGTGTAGTTTCCCCGATCTGAGGGAACCACGCTCTCCATCACCAGGCTCCAGTGTTGATGCCTCAGCTACAAACAAAACAAATCATTTGAAATCGAGCAGAAAAAAGGTAAAAAACTGTAAGTATATACCTTGAGGAAAGGTCAAAATTGTGGCTTGTGAAAGTGTCCTGACCTTGATGCCTCCGATGCGATGCTCTCCTCTGAATTCCCGCCCGCTTTTGAGCCAGCGTATGGAGGGCATCGGGCTGCCCATCGCGGGACACCTGAACTTTACAGTGTTACCTGCGGGAACGGCGTAAAGCCTCTTCTCCATTCGCTGAATGTGTGTCCAATAGGGAGCTAAAAAAAAAGAAGCCCCATAAATGAGAACATGTCCTCTGTGGTCACAAGGACCCACTGTCCATGTTTATATACATGCTGGAGGTGGGGACGTGCCTCTGGAGATGTAGACCTGGTTGTTTTCAACTTCGGCCGAAGTGTCGTCCAAACCGTTGTCCTCATCGTCGTCACCAGAACCGAGCGCATCTGTGAACGAAAAGTCGTCAAAAGAAGGACTAAACCAGGACTAAACCAGGACTAAACCAGAACTAAACCAGGTCTAAACCAATAGAAAACCAGGTCTAAACCAGGTCTAAACCTGGACTAAACTAGATCTAAAACAGGACTAAACCTGGACTAAACTAGATCTAAAACAGGACTAAACCAGGACTAAACCAGGACTAAACCAGAACTAAACCAGGTCTAAACCAATAGAAAACCAGGTCTAAACCAGGTCTAAACCTGGACTAAACTAGATCTAAAACAGGTCTAAACCAGGACTAAACCAGGTCTAAACCAGGACTAAACCAGGACTAAACCAGGACTAAACCAGGACTAAACCAGGACTAAACCAGGTCTAAACCAATAGAAAACCAGGTCTAAACCAGGACTAAACCAGGACTAAACCAGAACTAAACCAGGACTAAACCAATAGAAAATCAGGTCTAAACCAGGACTAAACCAGATCTAAACCAGGACTAAACCAGAACTAAACCAGGACTAAACCAGGACTAAACCAGGACTAAACCAGAACTAAACCAGGTCTAAACCAAGAAAACCAGGTCTAAACCAGGACTAAACCAGGACTAAACCAGAACTAAACCAGGACTAAACCAATAGAAAATCAGGTCTAAACCAGGACTAAACCAGATCTAAACCAGGACTAAACCAGAACTAAACCAGGTCTAAACCAGGACTAAACCAGGACTAAACCAGAACTAAACCAGGTCTAAACCAATAGAAAACCAGGTCTAAACCAGGACTAAACCAGGACTAAACCAGAACTAAACCAGGACTAAACCAATAGAAAATCAGGTCTAAACCAGGACTAAACCAGATCTAAACCAGGACTAAACCAGAACTAAACCAGGACTAAACCAGGACTAAACCAATAGAAAATCAGGTCTAAACCAGGTCTAAACCTGGACTAAACTAGATCTAAAACAGGACTAAACCAGGACTAAACCAGGTCTAAACCAGGACTAAACCAGAACTAAACCAGGACTAAACCAGGACTAAACCAATAGAAAATCAGGTCTAAACCAGGTCTAAACCTGGACTAAACTAGATCTAAAACAGGACTAAACCAGGACTAAACCAGGTCTAAACCAGGTCTAAACCAGGACTAAACCAGGTCTAAACCAGGACTAAACCAGATCTAAAACAGGACTAAACCAGGACTAAACCAGGTCTAAACCAGGACTAAACCAGGTCTAAACCAGGACTAAACCAGGACTAAACCAGGTCTAAACTAGGTCTAAAACAGGTCTAAAACAGGACTAAACCAGGACTAAACCAGGACTAAACCAGGTCTAAACCAGGACTAAACCAGGTCTAAACCAGGTCTAAACCAGGACTAAACCAGGACTAAACCAGGTCTAAACTAGGTCTAAACTAGGTCTAAAACAGGTCTAAAACAGGACTAAACCAGGACTAAACCAGGACTAAACCAGGTCTAAACCAGGACTAAACCAGGACTAAACCAGAACTAAACCAGGACTAACCCGTCACAGTGATGGTGAAGTTCTTGAGCGGTGTTTTGGTTCCTCGCAGGACGCAGACGTAGACTCCTGAGTCGTCGTAGGTTACGTCTGTGAGCTCCATCGAAGTCCCTCTGGTCTGGATCCGGGGCGTGGGCAGGACCCGCTGGCCGTCTTTGTACCAGGACACGGCCATCCCGGGACGAGCCGTCATGTCGCACCTTAGCTTCAGAACGTTCCCCGGCTCCAACAGGAGGTGCTCCGTGGTGTCCTCACTCAGATCCTCCAGAACGTCTGATGAAAACAAAAAGGTGCTTGAGGTGCTTGTACAAATCAATGTAAAACCTGCTTAAATCCAAATTTTCAGTACATATTTTTAAGTTTACCTACCTGGAGACATTTCTGCTGCCGTCAAGTCCACAGTTTTAGTAATGATGGTCCCTAAAACATTCAAATAGATGTCATGAGGCCTTTTAAAAAAAAATATATATATATATATAGTGATAACAGAACCTGAAAGAGCTGTTACCTGGCAGTACGTGGACCCAGGCGGACTCCATGGCCTGTACAGTCTGTCCCGAGTGAACGCTCTGGGCCAGACAAATGTACTCCCCAGCGTCCTCCAGAGAGACGTTGGTGAAATGGAGCGTGTTCACTTTGGAGCCGTTATTCTGCAGAGGCTGAATGAAAAGAAGAATAAAATGAAAACATATGCAACATTTTAAAAAGTGGCTAACATCTTTAGTGTTCTTACCGTCAGGGCCCTCAGATGGACCTGTTCTCCCCGGTTTTCCTCCGAGCTGCTGCTAACATCCGCCTTTAGCCACTGGACTTTAGTTTTGTCCGGCCTATGGACCTTACAGACCAGTTTGGCCTGGCCTCCCACCACCGCTGTGCTGTTCTCTGGGAAACCCGGCAGAATCAGAGGTCTAGACTCTCTTAAACCTGGGGAAAAAATAAAGGAAAATTAGACTACATCTGACTTAACTTAACAGTTTTCACCATTTTAAGTCACATTAGGTATTTCTTCACATTTATTAATCAGATATGGATGCTTATTTGCTTGAATCAGAAGTGGTAATCCCACGTTTTTTTTTTTAAATTTACAATGCTAATGTTTAGTTTCGGCAACAGTGATACAGTCTAAAACCAATGACGCTTGCGAGTAGCAACAGGCTGTGGGTGTTATTAGACGTGTAATTATTTTTGCTGTGATTTACAGTCAGTCTCTGGAGGCAACGATCAAATCAGAGACATGACAGGAAACGCCCGCACGACTCGTTTAAAACCATTTAGCGCTTCAAGACGTGCAGAACATTCCTTCCATTGACTACCGCGAAGGGATTTTCTTTCTTTTGGGTTTAGTCTTGTAATTTGTCATTATTCCAGTCTTTATGGCCCCTTTTCTCTTTCAACTAACTTCAAAGTAGCATATCTCGTTGATAACATTCATTCCTTCTTAGCTGCTAAATAGCAGCACCTACTTAAAACAACTCCGATGACTTCCAGAGGGAAAGCCGAGGACAGACGGAGGCACCAACGAGCCTCAGGGAAGGGTTATCTTTCATCAAAGCGTTTGAAACATCCAGAGCAGCGGATGTTTGTAGCAGCCCCCAACACTTGACATGCTAGGCCCCCAAAACAAGCCCGGATAATCATTTCTCTGGCTGTGACAACACCTCAGTGCTACAGACATCTCCACAAGTGACGTCCTCAAAAACTGCTGGTAACCGTACTAGCGATGTTTCCCATTTATTATGATGAGAAAGCAAACTAAAAATAGTAAATAAGAACACAACAATGACTAGTTGCTACATAAATGCATGATTTAGCATGATACCTATAACTTAAGTTAATTCTATTACTAACCATAATTAGCCCACTAAATACTAAGCTTACTTATAACTTCTACCCAGTCACTAACAGCAACTGGATCCAGTAGTTGGCCATTTGCATGCTAATTATTTATCAGTTAAAAAGCATTGGAGATTTAGCACGTAGCAAGTTAGCGTTGGATATTTGTCAAAGCATTTAGTTAGCACAGAAAATGTATGAGTTAAAGGCTACTTGTTATTAATTATTGAATATTTAGCAGAGCATTTAGTTAATATTATATATAATTTAAAAGCCACTTCTTATCTAGCATTCAATATTTAGCTTAGCATTTAGTTAGCATTTTATATATCAGTTAAATGCCACTTTTTAATTGAGGGTTAAATGTTTAGCATTGGCATGTTCAGCAAATAGCATTTAGTTAGCATTGAAATTTTAATTAAAAGTTAGCATGGGATAACTGTCAAAGCATTTATTTAGAGTGGAATATTTATTAGTTAAAATCCATTTCTTATTTAGCAATAAATATTTAGCGTAGCATTTTGTTTAGCATAGAGAAGTCAGTGGCTCAGTGGTAGAGCGGTCATCCTTCAACCGGAAGGTAGGTGGTTCAATTCCCGCTCTCCCCACAGTTCATACTGTCGTTGTGTCCTTGGGCAAGACACTTAACCCACCTTGCCTCCAGTGGTGTTCCAGCTGTAACACTGGTAAATAGAAGCTTACTGTAAGTCGCTTTGGATAAAAGCGTCAGCTAAATGACTAAATGTAAATGTAAATAATATTTAGCATAGCTTAATATAGAAATTGGGAAGTGTTTTTATTTCTTATTTTTTAATTGACTGGTGGTTGATGGAACTGTAGACTTAAAGCAACAAAAACTTTCATGAAGAGACCCAACTCTGTATTAAAACCCAAAAACTAGTCTGGGGTACATGAAGGTAATTAGAAAACCCAAAATGGCTGACTTTTCTGTAGAGTAGCAGGCTGAACCTTGCTGTTGGTTAATGAGGTTAATTAGAAAACGCTGACAGTACAGATTCCTCGTGAAGTACAGGCCTATAAATAGATGAATGAAAAGTGAGTGCAGTTGATTGTGTTTTGTTTGCCCTCCCGCCTTTGGGTGACGATTCACACTCCGCCGTGAGTTCAAATCCAGGGCAACGTCCCACTGTCGCTGCAAGTTCATTATTACCTCCATTTTAAACTAGCCTTAACCAAACCATACTAATCATTTTCTATCCAAAATTACACTACAATACAAATCCTGTCACTCCTTATTTGTATTTATCAAAGGTCTCATTTCACAGTTACAAGATTTAATCCATGTCCTTTTTTTTTCACTCTAAAGTCATTACCTGTGCTTGCACTGTGGCCCATTCAGTGCAACACAAACCCAACAACTGTGCTTTTCACTGAACGTTCACAGGAAGCAATCAGACAGAAAATTGCTTCAGAAATAAATGCCTAATTTTGAACCGACTGCTCTCGAGGTGAATGGACGGCGCTGTCAGGATTATCTGAGTTCTCTATCGCAGCTTCAAGTATCAGCGATTGTTTAAAAACATGCAGCGGCTACTGTCTAGAGGCTTTTTACAGGAAAACTGAAACCTGCGAGGACTTTTAGCTCAAAGATTCAGACAAAGCAGAGCTGAATCTTAGGGAGTCATCTAAGTCTTGACATTCAAGTCCCACAGCTGTTGAACGACCTTTTTAAACCTGGAATAGACGCAAACAGAAAGTCTTTTTGTTGTGGGTCATGCTTCTGTACTTCATTTACTTTTAGCATGTAGCCTTTAGCTTATGAAGCACTAATTTATCTTATTTAAAAAACAGCTAAATATGTTGAATGGTTTCTACTCAGACACTGACACATTGTCCGTCCGTTGTCATTTACCAAAACCCTCTTGTTAGGAGACAACTAGCAAGATTATGTGGCTAATGCTAATAGTCTTCATTGAAAATGCATTGTGGTCAACTTAAATTAACTGAACTACAGTCAAGCTAAAACCAGGTCTAAATAATCAGAAAAACAAACCTCTAAACCTGGACTTATATTGTATATCATTAACAGATCTTGTGATACATTATTGTGAGACAGATATTGTGAAATTTGTCAAAAGTAATATTTATTTGCTGTAAAGGGGCAGTTGTTGATTTAGATATGTGCAAACAAAAGACTACGATAAAACTAAAAGCATGGGATAGACATCGGATAATTTCAAACAATGCAAAATCATTGTATTGTGATTTTATTGAAGACAGTGTATCAGAAATTGTATTGTGTGGTACCATGTGATTCCCAGCCACAACCAAGACTAGACAGTCGAGTTGGGATTTTGAAAATGTTGATTAATAAACAAAGGGTACTTCTTCGCAGTATTGTTTTTAAGTCTTACCTTTGGTCTTGGCGTTGATGGTGGAGACGAGGCACAAGGTCAGTAGGACAAAGACCAGGTAAAGTCTGGCCATGTCTTCTTCTCTGGGACTTCTTCTCCTTAACTACAAGACAGGACCAAGCCTGGAGTCGGCCTCAGACTCCTCGTCCTGGTCCGGGCATCGGCCAAACCTCGGAAATCCTGGAGGGAAGATAAATTGGGTTAGATCAGGACTAGTTTTAGGCTTGAACTACAGTCAAACCAAGCTAATAAAGAGAGAAAACAGGATTAAACTAGGATAGAATAAGGTTTGGATCTGGACAGGGTTAAACTGGGTCTAAGGCAGGACTAACCTGAGGCTCATTCAGGCCTAAATCGAGCCATATATATAAGAAGGACTAAGGTTTTCCAGTAAAACCCAGTCATTTCAATAGGTCCTAAAACTGGACTACGTAGTCTGGACTCATATACGCTAAGTCCCGCTAACTTGCACTGTCCGGGTGTCCAGTTTAAATCGTCCACAATGGACCGTGAATAATGTACATTAGGATGTTGTTGTGTGTCAATGGCTCCTGAGATAATGGCCTCAGCTACGACCAAAACACTCTAGACCTGCTGGGAAACATGGCTCGACGTCTTAAGTTTATACGTGGTCCTACATTTGTCCAATTGAAACACACGTTTTTTGTAGTATATTTACCTTTTTAAGTATGTTTTAAAAAGGTAAATATCCAGGTAAAATGCCAGGTTTGTAGTTATATGTTGGTTTAAACAAGTCTAAACCAGGGCTAGCTCATTGACTAAACCCAGGGCTAAAACACAAACTAAACATGAACAAATAGGCTTTAAAGCAGAGGTAAACCCCTTTTTCCAAGATTAAACCAGGACATTACTGGACTAAACTAGGATTATTCTGAGCATACAACGACAAAAAGACTGAACGCTGATCCACTGTGAGTCCGGACTTTTTGGATTTTACTGGGATTTTTCTTAATGTATATCACACACTGAACTTGGTCTTGAAGTGTTGATGAGTTTAGCAAATGGAGCTCAGCTAATTCTTATTACCACAGATTTGACATATACTTGAACCTTAACAAACAAAATCCGAAGCAAACTTTGATTAAAATGAGTTTTCTCACGTGTTCATGGCTAGATTTAAGTGTTTCCTTCACCTTGAACCATTTTTAACATTACTTTAATCCAGGACAAGCCAAGGCATGAACCAGAAATAAACCATGGCTAAACCCGGACTGAATCGACGATGCAACTCAAAATGTGAAAGATATATGAAAGATATGGTGGTTAAGACAATGTTTAATAAATCATTCTGAATGTTCTTTTAAAGCTAGATAAGTCGCCTGATTGTGGTGCGTATCAATCTAAGGGTCTTTAGATTTAGGAGACACTTTACACATGTGTCTTTTAAAGTGGAAACTGCTGCGGAAAACAAACAGCGGTGAAAGACAGGCGCCAGGTCTGAGCGCAGACACACGTTTAATGAACCGCCACTGAATGAAACGTATTCTTTCTCAATTAAGCTCTGGAAAAGCCCCCCCCACACACCCTCTTTCCTCCTCTCTGCTGATTCGGCCAAAACCACTCCAGTCTTCTTTATTGGACAAGACGCTGGACTTAACTAAGACTAAACCAGGACAAACCTTAAGAACTAAACCTGGACTATACTTCAGACTGAATCAGAGCTAAACTAAAACCACATTTAGACAATTAAAAAGGCCTTAACTAACACTAATCCAGGACAGAATGGCTAGACTATGACTATACTTAGACTAAATCAGAGCTAAACAAACTTTTACAACAAAACCAGAAAGGCAAAGTGAATAACTGAACTACAACAACCTTAGATTAGAGACAAAACAGAGCTAAAAACACATTTGAACTAAAAACACGCCTTCACTCATTCACTTTTCTTTAAATTCAGGTATAATCTGGATTTTTCTAGTTCTAGTGGGATTTGTTGTAGTCAAAGTCCAGCAGCCACAACAATCCTCTGCTTTTACAAGTCCAATGACTAACCTCAGTTACAACAATGTGGAATTGAAATGTAAAAAAAAAAAACGTGGCGTGGTTGTTCTAGTTTACAATGCAAATGTCAAGTCAATACATGGAGCAATCTTTAACCCCCTTTCTCCTTATTCTCTTTTCTCATCCCTACCCCCCTCTGCAAATCTACCCATCTGCTCCAGCTGGGACAAAATAACCACACAACTCATTTAAATGCTAAAAAGTAACCAGAAATATAGAAAAAAGAGCGTATTTGGATAACGTTTTTAGGGTTAGGCTATAACGTAGGTTCGATCTTTTAACCGTTGCTAATGTATTTAACTCTTAATAAATTTGGCTCTTATTGATGTAAAGTGGTGTGAAATGATCCCAAGCGAAGATATAAGTAAAAATTATCGATATTTGTAGCGCACTTACACTTTGACATAACATTTTACCCAATTAGACTCAAAAAACCTTGATTATGTTATCAATTCATTCATTTAGCTGCTCAAATGAAGATGTAGGCTACTGTGGCAGCTATAAAAGTTAAAATAAGCTCTATAAATAATTAAAATTGATCTAAAACCACACTAAACCTGGAATAACCCGGACTACAGTCATCATTTCCTATTTTAAACTAATGTTATGTTAGGTCTATGTCATGACATAAGTTAAGGAAAATGTATTTGATTGAAATTAATCAACGTTGAAACAATGGAAACGTGTTTTTAGCATTTTAAATTAACTTTAAACATATTGCAAACCATAAAGTATCAAAGCGCGATAAAAAAACCTTTTGGTTGCGTTAAAAATGAATTTTGATCCTATAGTTAATATTGGATGGATTTCACGTTTTTAGAGCTTTGAAGACAAACAGTTGACGTTGATCCTAACGTTGCTTTAGTAAGGATAACATTCTATTCTGGATGCATTTTAATTGTGTTGACGTGTTTGCTCAGCCTCCGGAGCTCCTGGTGAGCAGCAGCTGTCCACTCTCACCCCGGTCACTCACCTCGTCCCGGGGCTACTCCGCGTCCTCTCGCCTCGGTCTTAAACTCCACATTTGTACTGTTCGTATCCTCAATCAGAAAACAAGTCTCCTTTCGCCGTAAAACCACTTCCAAAGAAAAATAACGAGATGAAGAAACTCTTCTTATTTTAAAATAAATCCATTCAAAACAAACGACAGGACTCCGCGAGGACAAAGTCCGTGCTTAGGATATTTCCTCCAGAAAACACGACCTGAAAGTGTCCACGAATGAAAAAATATAAAGAAATATCCGCTTTATGAGTCAGGGAATAGTCCAGGAATATATCAAAGTTGTTGTTAAAAGCCGTGTGTCACGTTTGAGCCTCTTGTTTCGTGCGCCTTTACGCGGCACGTCTTCACTGTGCTCGCTCTGAAAACGGTCTGCCTGAGTAGACGGAGCTGGTGCAGCGCTAGAGAAAAGGTAGGGCTTGGGTTTGGGGGGGGGTGGGGGGTGAGAGAGTAAGTGAGGGAGGTTATGAATGGTCCGACACGCACGGATACACGCACCCCTCCACTTCTGCTGCTGCTGCTGCTTACGCGCTGCGAGGACAATACGCTCTGAAATGATGTGAAGGGAGAAAGAGAGGAGCCCTGGAAAAAGGGGGAGGGACACTTAGAAAGAGAGAGAGAGAGAGAGAGAGAGGGTCCCCCGATCAGAAAAACACCAGCCCCCTCTTTTCTCCAGAGACTCAAAGCCCGCGCAGTGAGAGTCTGATGTAGAGACCGGTGTTTAGAAAGTTTAGTTAAAGTAAAACAAAGTCTAAACCAAGGCTTAAACCAGAGCTATATGTCTGTGGAGGTTCTCAGTTATCCAGGACATAATCAAAAACCAGAGCTACATAACGTTTCTGATAGTGGTTCACTCCAAGAACCATCTCAGAAAATAATTTTCTCCCAATAATGACAGTACAATATGGAAACTATTTTTGGGCCATTTTTCAGAGAATCTTAATGATAACCTAAAAACCTTGTTTTCACTCAAACAGTAGTTAGTGTTTTTGTGAAGCCATTTATTGTCAAACTACTGTGTTTACTCTTTTTTAAATCATAATGACAACAGAAACTACCCAAATGACCCTGATCTAAAGTTTACATACTCTGGTGAGTTTGGTCTGAGAACATGAACAAGTGACACAAACAGGTTTGAATGGCAGCTAAAGGTAACCCTCCTCACCTGTGACCTGTTTGTAATCAGTGTGTGTATAAAAGGTCAGTGAGTTTCTGGGCTCCTGACAGACCCTTGTATCTTTCATCCAGTGCTGCACTGATGTATCTGTCTGAAAGGGTTATTGAACTGTATAAAACAGGAAAGAGATATAAAATATATCCAAGTAATTGAGAAAGCCAATCAACAGTGTTCAAACTCTAATGAAGTGGAAAATGCAGCATGTTCTGAGAAAATACTGGAGGAACATTTGCACTCATCGGCTGCACATGGGACGTACTCGGACGTTCCAACATGACAACGATCCAAAGAACAAGGCCAAGTCGACCTGTCATTGGCCACAGCAGCAGAAAGTGAAGGTTCTGGACTGGACTCAGTATCATTGAGCCACTCTGAGGAGATCTCTAACGTGCAGTTCATGCAGGACAGACCAAGAATTTACAGGAACTGGAGGCTTTTTGCCAAAAAGAATGGTCAGCTTTACCATCTGAGAAAATAAAGAGCCTCATCCACAACGACCACAAAAGACTTTAAACTGTCATTGATGTTAAAGGTGCAATACACAGTATTAAGGGTCAACTTTTAAAATATATATATATTAAATATATAATATCCCAGGCCTGTGGTAGAGGACCCGAGCTCGAAGGATGAGCGGTGGTATATATATATATATATATATACATGATACATTCTTCTTAAAAATGTCTGTGTCCTCGGCAGACATTAGTTAAACTGTCATTTATGTTTCCTCTGCTGATCACCTCAGCTTTTTTAAAGAAAACAAATCCAAAGAGTTTAGTTGGTATAATAAAAACAAACAAGCCGACTTTTATTATAATATTTAAAATGGCTCCTTCATTTTTTTTTTTTTTTATCTCGTAGGTCAAAGTAAAAATTGTTTTTAAACAGTGTGGTCACAATTTCTTGTTTATTAACATCATAGTAACTATCATTTATGACAGATTTATGTTTGTATTTTTGTAATGCTTTTCAAAGCAGCTTTGTGTTTTAAACTATGACTTTGTACTCAGACTTATATTCTTCTTACGTTTCTCATTAAAAGCTAACACGTTCTGATGTGTATTGTTAATGCTCTGTTAGACTTTATTGACTTCAACTTCTTAGAGTCATAACTCATCATAAATGACCACAGGTTCCCCGAGGCTTTAATGCAAATAAAGCAGTATTTTCCTGGTGTTAATTGTGGCTAATGCAAACAGTGCATTAAAGCTGCTGTTTTCCACACGTCTGTGAAAAGGCTGTGAATGGCACCGGTTTTAATTACATCAGTAAAACAAGAGCCCTGAGTAAATCCCATTAGGCTCAACACAAGCAGCTCTTTTAGGTTAAATACAGCAGTTAATGTCAAATATAGGTTTCTACATCGTCTTTTTAAAAGGCAAAGGGTTCTTTTAATTTTGTAGTAAAAGTAAACGCAGGATCAATTTGTCAAAGTTATTTCAATTGAAGATGTTTGTTTCTCTTAAAGTTATATATCCCACCTTTTATTGAATACATCGTCCCACACCGTCCCACACCGTCCACACGTCCACATCGTCCGTCCACACCGTCCACACCGTCCACCGTCCCACCGTCCCACATCGTCCCACCGTCCACATCGTCCATCGTCCCACATCGTCCCACACGTCCCCACCGTCCGTCCACACCGTCCGTCCGTCCCACACCGTCCCACACCGTCCCACACCGTCCCACACCGTCCCACACCGTCCCACATCGTCCCACACCGTCCCACACCGTCCCACACCGTCCCACACTATGTCTCATTACGACAGACCATAAATCCAGACGAGACAGTGACGGGACGTTAACCTGCTAATCCTCTCTAAACCTGCCGTAATCACTCTGAATGTTAGGTTTTCTTAGTGACTGGGGCTGGAGCAGTGGATGATTGTGATGTAAAGGTGAGTATAATCCCACCTGGAGTTCATTACCACGACAACAGGCTGTTGCCCCTAAAGTAAACACACACTCTTCTGAGCATGTGCAGACACCAGAGTGAGCCTCGTATTCACTGGAGCTCTATGCTGTGGGTCAGTTCTGGTGCGTTTCCACCAAAAGGGTCCAAAATGTCCCCAAAACCTTTCAGATAGATTTATCCTTGTTTTCATGATAAATGTCACATTTAAACAGAATAATAATAATAAATAATAATTACGACCTAAACTGTGGAGGGCGGTAATTGCACCACTAAACGTCTGGTGATAGGACGACCTGTACCTGTACTACACTGACCTTTGGCTCGACGCCGTGTGAGTTGCGTCCTGCTGCTGGAGCTTTTACGGCGAAGTCAAAGTGCACAAATACTGCCGTCCCAGTGGAAGTCATAAACTGATAAGAGCTGTGTTTGTCAAAGCAGAACACACTGTTTTCTAACTTTGACCTGTTTGGACAAACAAACAATCAATATAACTGTTCTCAAGTCCACTTTATATATTATACCCTGTTGCAATAAACAGTCATAGAATGTTTCTGCTTGATTCTTCCTTTAAATGTAAAAGTTATCAGAAGCTTTATTACAGTATTTCACAATTGCTAAAACACATTTCTTGAAACCTTCACCCATATTCTCAAAACGTTAAACACAAAACCCAGTCTTTAAACTACATTCACAAAACCCCCGACTCTTCTTTCAAAATCAAACAATACTTTTAAAACATAAACACATTCAGTCAATATATAAACACTCATCAGCATTTATTAGACACTACATCAAAAAACTGAGAACACAGCGTCCAGGGCATGTAGTTACAGAGAAAAAATGTTTATTGCATTTAGAAAGTAATTTTGACATTAATAAAAGTAAATAATTCACAACTCAGTACAGCAAATATATTGCATACTGTAAGTACTGCAAATAATACAGTATTGAATTTCTGTATTTTCAGCATAAATATAAAGTAAGCCCAAAAAACAAAGACAACTCTAAATGAAAAGCGTATGACACAAAATATTGTGCAATTGCAAAATCAAAGTCAATAAGAGACTCATTCTGCCTCAGCATCCCGTCTCCGTGCTGGGTCCGTCCAGAGGACTTTGTCCACATCACATGCAATGTTGTCCCTTCCTCGTCAACGGGGGAAGAACCCTCTCGTGTGCCCGATCCAGCTTTGACAACACTCCACACCTGTGTCATCACAGGCCAGTTCCATTGCCTGTAAAAGATTTACCCTTGTATATGGGTTACGGTCACAGACCTTCCATCGCCGCGCAGAGACCAACTCTTCTATTGGGTCGAGGAAAGGGCTGTATGGTGGAAGGCAAACATTCACAAATCGCTGGTTGATGTTGAACCACTCACATATTTGGACACCACGGTGAAAGCCGACATTGTCCCAAACCACGACATAGACCGGATGCAGTGCTGCTGATGATCCTGCTGCTCACCAGGGTTGCATGACGGAGGAGAACATTGCTTATGGATGCACATAGGGTGACATAACGCTGGCCGGAAACTTCCACAATGTCACGTTGGCTAATTATGTTCCAGCCTCTCTGTCTCCTCTTCACCAGATTTAACCCTGCTTCATCTACAAAAATATATTCATGGGGATAAAAGAGATAAATAAATAGTTTTGTAAGTGTTACAGAAAGACGTACTTCTGCAAAGGTGTATGTATATGCACTCCTGATTTACATACACTACAATATAGTGCAGTTAGAGTAACAGTATAGGACAATAACTGTAGGCTACAAACTTATACTGTACGCATCAGTGCTGAAGGTGTACACTTACTTGCACAGACTGATATCGTTCTGAATTGCGCTCAAAGGGTACACTTGCTTCATGCTAACCCTGTGATGATGAAGGACACGGGAAATGTTAGAAAGTGTGACACTGTTGATACCTTCAAAGTTTGTCTTCTTTGCTGTATTTCACGCAGTCGGATGACATTGTTTTGATGGACCTGGCTTATATTCAAGACAAAAGATTTGATCACATCATCAGAAACAAGTGTGAACAATTTTGAGTTGTTGTGTGTAAACAATGACAGCTGTGTTGTAGTTGTGTTTAACTTTTGCCACATGTATGTACCATTTTGCAACACAGTAGACTTTTGCAAAAAGAGTGGATGAGATTTGCAAACAGTGTCTAAACTACCTAAACTTGTTTACAAAGTGACTGATTTGACAAATGGGTTTAGGACATTGAGCACTGGGTTCAGAGAATGGGGTTTAGTGTTTTAGCAATTGTGAAATACTGTAAAGAAAACAGTTTGTCCCAAAGTACAGTTACCAAAGGAGGAGCTGCATTAGACTGTTCTAACTCAGAAAAATGATAAAGCATGAACTTGTGATCGTAAGTAAGAAAGCGATAAGCTTTTATAGAAACTTGTTTATTTGTTTATTTAAAAACACTAAAAACATAGCTTGGCCTGGGCCCCGCGACAGTGACTCTGACACTGTGCAATCATTTAGTCTGTGGAAGTCAATTCATTTGAGAAACCTAACTGCATTTTACCTTAAGAAATATAAAGTTATTTAAATTTAAATATCTATCTGTTTATTATGTCCATAGCACTGACCTTTAAAGTACAGACGTGCTTAATACTTTTTCTGTTTGTGTTGACTTGTACTTGTTACATGAGAAATGACAATAAAGTTAAGTCTTATCCCCAGACCCCTTCAGACCCCTGTGTTCTCTGTGTTCTGTGAGCATTTTGTCCTCGGTGCATCACAAAGCTGCTGTGAGCTCGTCTCATTGTGACACAAACAGTAAAGTAATGATTAACACTGAACATAAAAGAGTAACACTGTCCTGCTTCAGTTTAGTCAGTTTGTTAGATTTTACTCCAGGTTTAATCCTAGATTTTCCCCCAAATGACTGTTTCTCACTGAACAACAGCCCTCGGTCACTAATGACTCATTCAGATGTAAGTCCTGACCAAAACCAGGGCCTGACAGATATTTATCAGATGGGACGGCGCTGATAGGGGTCCCTTCCCGGAGCCCCAGGTCCTGATGGCTGATATGTGATGCTAATGGTGGACTGGAGCCTGACAGCGGCTAACAGACGAGCGGGGGACGGGACACAGCTGCAAGAGGGGGGCACTGTCTATCGTCCAATCAGCAGGCTCCAAGTTCCCAAGGTCTAAACCAGGACTAAACCAGGTCTAAACCAGGACTAAACCAGGTCTAAACCAGGACTAAACCAGGACTAAACCAGGTCTAAACCAGGTCTAAACCAGGACTAAACAAGGTTTAAACCAGGTCTAAACCAGGTCTAAACAAGGTTTAAACCAGGACTAAACCAGGACTAAACCAGGACTAAACCAAGTCTAAACCAAGTCTAAACCAGGTCTAAACCAGGACTAAACCAGGTCTAAACCAAGTCTAAACCAGGTCTAAACCAGGACTAAACCAGGTCTAAACCAGGTCTAAACCAGGACTAAACCAGGTCTAAACAAGGTTTAAACCAGGACTAAACCAGGACTAAACCAGGACTAAACCAGGACTAAACCAGGTCTAAACCAAGTCTAAACCAGGACTAAACCAGGTCTAAACCAGGTCTAAACAAGGTTTAAACCAGGTCTAAACCAGGTCTAAACCAGGTCTAAACAAGGTTTAAACCAGGACTAAACCAGGACTAAACCAGGTCTAAACCAGGACTAAACCAGGACTAAACCAGGTCTAAACCAGGTCTAAACCAGATCTAAACCAGGTCTAAACCAGGACTAAACCAGGTCTAAACCAGGACTAAACCAGGTCTAAACCAGGTCTAAACCAGGACTAAACCAGGACTAAACCAGGTCTAAACCAGGTCTAAACCAGATCTAAACCAGGTCTAAACCAGGTCTAAACCAGGACTAAACCAGGACTAAACCAGGACTAAACCAGGTCTAAACCAGGACTAAACCAGGTCTAAACCAGGACTAAACCAGGACTAAACCAGGTCTAAACCAGGACTAAACCAGGTCTAAACCAGGACTAAACCAGGACTAAACCAGGTCTAAACCAGGTCTAAACCAGGTCTAAACAAGGTTTAAACCAGGACTAAACCAGGACTAAACCAGGTCTAAACCAGGACTAAACCAGGTCTAAACCAGGTCTAAACCAGGTCTAAACAAGGTTTAAACCAGGACTAAACCAGGACTAAACCAGGTCTAAACCAGGACTAAACCAGGTCTAAACCAGGACTAAACCAGGACTAAACCAGGACTAAACCAGGTCTAAACAAGGTTTAAACCAGGACTAAACCAGGACTAAACCAGGTCTAAACAAGGTTTAAACCAGGACTAAACCAGGACTAAACCAGGTCTAAACAAGGTTTAAACCAGGTCTAAACCAGGACTAAACCAGGACTAAACCAGGTCTAAACCAGGTCTAAACCAGATCTAAACCAGGTCTAAACCAGGTCTAAACCAGGACTAAACCAGGACTAAACCAGGACTAAACCAGGTCTAAACCAGGACTAAACCAGGTCTAAACCAGGACTAAACCAGGACTAAACAAGGTTTAAACCAGGACTAAACCAGGACTAAACCGGGACTAAACCAGGTCTAAACCAGGACTAAACCAGGACTAAACCAGGTCTAAACCAGGTCTAAACCAGGACTAAACCAGGACTAAACCAGGACTAAACCAAGTCTAAACCAGGACTAAACCAGGTCTAAACCAGGTCTAAACCAGGACTAAACCAGGTCTAAACCAGGTCTAAACCAGGTCTAAACCAGGTCTAAACCGGGACTAAACCAGGTCTAAACAAGGTTTAAACCAGGACTAAACCAGGTCTAAACCAAGTCTAAACCAGGACTAAACCAGGTCTAAACCAGGTCTAAACCAGGACTAAACCAGGTCTAAACCAGGTCTAAACCAGGACTAAACCAGGACTAAACCAGGTCTAAACCAGGACTAAACCAGGTCTAAACCAGGACTAAACCAGGTCTAAACCGGGACTAAACCAGGTCTAAACCAGGTCTAAACCAGGTCTAAACCAGGTCTAAACCAGGACTAAACCAGGACTAAACCAGGTCTAAACCAGGTCTAAACCAGGTCTAAACCAGGTCTAAACCAGGTCTAAACCAGGACTAAACCAGGTCTAAACCAGGTTTAAACCAGGACTAAACCAGGTCTAAACCAAGTCTAAACCAGGACTAAACCAGGTCTAAACCAGGTCTAAACCAGGTCTAAACCAGGTCTAAAGCCAGGTCTAAACCAGGTCTAAACCAGGACTAAACCGGGACTAAACCAGGTCTAAACCAGGTCTAAACCAGGTCTAAACCAGGTCTAAACCAGGTCTAAACCGGGACTAAACCAGGTCTAAACAAGGTTTAAACCAGGACTAAACCAGGTCTAAACCAAGTCTAAACCAGGACTAAACCAGGTCTAAACCAGGTCTAAACCAGGACTAAACCAGGTCTAAACCAGGTCTAAACCGGGACTAAACCAGGACTAAACCAGGTCTACACCAGGACTAAACCAGGTCTAAACCAAGTCTAAACCAGGACTAAACCAGGACTAAACCAGGTCTAAACCAGGTCTAAACCGGGACTAAACCAGGTCTAAACCAGGTCTAAAGCCAGGTCTAAACCAGGTCTAAACCAGGACTAAACCGGGACTAAACCAGGTCTAAAGCCAGAAGTCCTCTCTTGTTTCAAACCCAGATCATGTGACAGAGCTCAGATCCGGAGCAAGACCTTTGACTTTGCACTGCTCTAATGTTTTCCTCTGAACTTCCTGTTCCTCTTCACAATAAAAGTGCTGTCAAAGGTTAAAACAACAATCCTTACAGGTTCTTGAGCTGCAGCAGTAAATCTGACGCTCTCTGGACTTCATGGGTCTGATCCTGGACCTGGACTTCAATCTTAATTTCACTCACTTGGTATTTTGAGCTTTTACAGCTGAAGATTTGGTCCGGACCACACGGGATAGTCTGGACCACACGGGATAGTCCGGACCAAACCGTGTGAAAACCCCTCAGACAGGTATATAATGTTTTAGTTGTGTGTCATTCTTGACCGTCCTGTACCCTGAATGGAAACGCAGCTCATGTGGAGCTTCTCTTTGACCTGAAGCCCTCCGTTTGAACCTGTTTTCTCTCAGCAGCTCTCTGCCGTCCCGCCTCACTCCCATTCAAACCTTTCTCTTTCTGTGAAGCCCGTGTTTTGGTCCCAGCAGGTCCCTTCTGTCCCGACTACAACCTTCATTTGATCTTTATCGGTTCGGGAGGTCGCCGCTGGCCCCCCCTCCGTGCGCCCCCTGCCTGCTTCACTCTCACAGCTGTTTACATCAGGACGTATCAGCGCCCCCCCACCCTACACCCCTGTCCCACAGCAGCCTGAACCCTGCCTGAACCCTGACGCTTTAACGAATCACACTCACTTTGTTAATTATTTGTTTGGTCTTTGGTGAGTCTGCTGCAGATGAAGGCTTTACATGAGCTTCACTTACATCAGATTTAAGTGAGAAGCTGTGAGGGCAACGAGCAATGATTAACATATCCTTCAATTAACTGTGTGTTTATGAGTTTGATTTGATGAGAGAAAATAATACTTTTCTAATTTGGATTCAGAGCAAAAAACAAAACAAAACAAAAAAACAACAACCTTATTGCAAAGATAAAGTAACTCCTGAAAAAAATGTAATAAAAAAGAAGACAGTGTATGTTGAACTTTATCTAAGTAGGTTTTTAGAATTTTTTTTTTTCATTTTTATAATAGAATTGTTTATATTTTGATTCCAGTCTAAGGCCCTTACACAGCTGCTCGGTTTGGTCCGGACTTTTGGGTCAAACCAGGTGTTCAGGTGTGAAAGTGCTCTTTGGTCTCGGTCCGGACCAAACTGAACCATGGTCCGGTTTGTTTGTAAAAGAGAGTTTGGAGATAGTTCAGACTTTAGATCAAATACATGAAGTTACGAACGCTTAACCTCATGAAGAAGAGAGAACAGAGGGTTTCAAAACACATAACGTTCTTTTTGACGTTTTTAACGGCTCTATTTTTCTGATCTACAACAGAAGCCTTCTGTGAAGCCGACCGTTTCCTAAAGAGCTTTAAGATTTTAAACATGCCAATTTGTAAGTTATTAGTGCGGATTATTAGGTGTAAATCAAACTTTTCTTTTGAGTTTCCGAAAGGTTTATAAATTGTAATCGTATGTTGTTCCAAAAGCACTCTCTTATTTCATCAAGAGTATCAGTTCATTTATTGTTTTCTATTAAAATGTGAGGATCGTTTGGGGTGTTAATCATTTCGTGAGACGAGATGGTTTGTTGTGAGACACTCTGCAGAGACAGTACAGACATGTTTGTGAATGGCCCTGACGCTGTTCAGTGGCTGATGTAAATGAGTGGGTGGGGGTCAGTTTGGGGTTTGGTGGGGCAGAGGGGCGGGGGGTTTGTGTTGGGGATGAAATGCCAGGCGTGAAAGTTAGCGCTCTTAAAGGTAATCAGCTGAGTGGAAGATCTCATTAGAGCAGCTCGGGCTTTGTCTCTGCGTTAAGGCTGTCATTAAACAACGGCAATAAAAGGCTCTGTCCAGGTGATGTGGATTCAGCCAAAACCTCACTCGGTTTTAAGGATGTTTTAAGGATGTTCACAATGTTCTGTGTACTTTTTAATGTACATTTTGAGAAGTTATTGTTTATAATTTTTGCCATGAACCCATCATCAGATGGATATTTCATAAAGAGATCTAGTCCTATAAGCCAGGTTCATATCGATAAGTCTGGCTCATTTTGCTGTGATTTCTATTCATTATTGACAGGTGTTTAGTCTGGTCCTGACCTAGACCTGTTCCGGACCTAGACCTGGTCCTGGTCCAGAGCAGGTTTAAGTTTAGTTTAGTCCAAACATTTGTTGAATCAGACTTTTTTCTTTGTCGCAAATGAAATAACAAATTTAGCTACAGTCTCTCTAATGTTTTATCAAATGAGTTTCAAAAATTAACATTTGTTTAAATATTTAATGATATAGTACAAAATATCACTTGTACTTTACATGTTTTGTGCATTCCTTGTTTTTCCCACACTGTTACTGAGACAAACACTTTGATAAAAACACTTGATGCAACTGTTTTTCTCCCCGTAGTTTTTTACTGAGGCTCGATTAAATCAACACCCAATTTCCGTTTCCACTGGAGCTCGGCTCTGTCAGTCTGATGCTGTCATTAGTCTTTTTGAATCTGTTCTAAGACTAGAGAGAACCCTCAGACCTGTATTTTCACTGGGATGGTTCATAAACAGTACGTTCCTGCAGGGCTCACAGAGAGACTACCAGGATTTAGAAATGTAAGGAATTATACAATTTACAATCGCACCACTAGATTTTTCCAAAAACAACACATTACACCTTTAAAGAAATATGTTTAAATGGTTAAAACATGAGCCATATGTTTTTGGACCTGTATGTGTTTCAGGAAATATTTCATAATAATATTAGTTCTGAACGTGACCTGGAAGGGAAATTAAAGGCCGTTGAGCCATTTGAGAGTGTTTCTCTCGACCTGCTGTAATTGTAAAGTGTCATGAGACAACTTTATGATTTAACTCTGTAGAACTAAATTAAACTGATAATAACGAGTTACTGCACTTCCTGTGGGATCAGTCTGAAATCCTTATCTCGAGATTAGAAGGTCTTGGGCTCACCTTGGACTCAAACTTATCTTGTCTTACACATAAGAGATTGTAAATAATGACATGCAAAACCCTCAACTGGTTAATCAGGTTGTTCTTTGTGAGTTTAAGAATTAACAATTCAACAGAATTGAATAAAAAGCATGTTCAGTCACAGGAGTGTAATTAATGATGAGTTACACTTTAAAACAATAAATAAAATATGAAAAAATAAATTCAAAAACCTTTAAAAAAAGTAGTAGGTGTTGTTTAAATTTCTAGTGGTCTGTAGTTTCCCTGTTTGAATAGTTCCCCTCTATGAAGTGCAATTGTGACTGTTGCTAATAGCTTTGAGGAGGGGGTCGGGGTTTTAGGAAGTGTTTTACCCCCTGCGTCACGCTCAGAAAGAACAGCTCCACCTCAGCAGCAGGTTCTTCTGAGCAGGATCAACAGGGCTCTGATACAACCACAGAGACAGGACGAAAGACAGAAAACGTATTGATATGCACACATTCAAGAGTATGGTGTCCTACAAGGCTCCATTCTAGGCCCAAAGCCTTTTTATCCACAGCAAGAAAAGACACTGGCATTATCATTAGCTTCTTAGTTTTACATTTAGTCCTGGTTTAGCCCTGGTTTTCTCTGCGGTAGACATTTAAATCAACCAAAACCTCTTCTGTGGTTAACTTTGGTTCAGTTCGGTTGAGTTTCTCCTGAAGTGTTTCCTCTGAGCTGCGTCCAGAGAGAGAAACAAGAGACACAAAAGTCTATTTTTATGAGACATAAATTAGATTTGAAGAGGACTTTTGTGAATAATATAAGGAAGTAGAGTAAAGCCTGGAGTGTAGTGCTGCAGTAAACAGTAAAAGAAGAAGACTGTTTCAGCTTTATTCCCTTTTTTCTAAATTTTGAAGTTTCCTACATTTTAGGGCCTCACTCTTTAATGTGATGAGTTCCTGTTTAAAGCAGTGGAGACAGAGAATGGAGTGGGTTTTATGCACAAAGTAAGATCCGTGAGACCCCACTTTGTCTAAAACCAGATACAGCTCCAAACAGTAAACACTATTTTATTATAAATTTCTTTATTAGAATATGACGTTTATTGCAAGAACAAGATATCTCTCATTCAATCAACAGACTGCACTGTTTAGCTCCACCTTTTTTAAAGTGGGTCAAAGTTGCATGATATGGTAAAGTTTGCTTTTTAGGGGAAACTTAAAAAGGCCAGTTGTTTTTACCACTTGTTTAGATTATCATAAAAAGTATTGTTCTGGGCCAGTGTTAAATTGGGACAAAGTTAGTATATGTTTATTTGGTGTGCTCTATTGTTTAACATAGACATCATTTGAGAGTCTTTTTTGTTTTGTCTATATTCAATTTCTTTCAGCTTCTTATCCTTCCTTGTTCCATTTCAGACACTTTCTTCTTAATAGTAACACATTTGCACCAAAGCATTATCAAAATCTAATTACTCTTATCATTTCTCCTTCCGCTCCTCATCCACCTCTTTTCCACTTTTCCACCCCCCTCCTGAAGCCCCTCTCCAGGCCAGATCTCCGCAGTAATCCCCCCTAGTCCTGGGCCGCTTATTAGATCAGGCCTCAGTCCCAAAGCAGGAATCCGGGGCCCCATTGTTTGGCCCCTGATTAAGAGCTTCTCACACCAAGGATAAGGCTAAAGGAGGGGCTTAGAGAGAGACTGAATCCTGCTATTTTTCCCTTTGTTCGAGGCGGTCTTATGGGGCCACATTGTTGCGGGGCTCAGAAAGGGCTCTTTTAAAGGTGGGCTGGATTTGCGACACAATGGGATGTTAGCCTATGAGGGATTTAAGACTCGACCTTATACTTTTTTAAAGCCTAGAGGCGGTGCATTCATCATCTATGGAGCTGTGTCCCACTTCATCTGGAAATGTAGAGTGAGGTGTTTTCAAGACAGAGAGGGCAACATCTCAATATATATGGGCTAACAGCATTGAACCGTTTTAATTAAAGAAAAGATAATAAAACCTCAAATATTTCAGGAATGTTTTTCGCCATATTTTGTTTTTACTAATTAAGATGTTTCTGCATTAATTATTTTGTAAAATGTTTAAAATGAAGTTCCACAAGGTTCACTACTGGGGCCATATAGTTTTTAAATTAACATTGTTTTATATTGTTTAAACAAAATGATTTCTGGTCCCAAGTTTTGTCTTGAATTATTATTATTATTATTATTATTATTATTATTACATAAATTTGATATACCGCTTTTCTGAGGACGCAAAGATGCTTTATATATCGATTATTCATTCACTCCACAGTCACACACTGGTGATCTGGGGCAGACTGACAGAGACGTGGCAGCCATTCTGCACCAATGGACTCTCCAACCATCACCAAATACATTCATACACCAGAGCCACAGACACTTAACCCACACAAGGTGGGTTAAGTGTCTTGCCCAAGGACACAACAACAGTATGAACTGTGGGAATCGAACCACCTATCTTCTGGTTGAAGGAAAAAGAGTTAAAATTACTTTTAAATAAAACTATAAAAACAAAAATGTTAAAATGGGATTCCACAAGGTTCAATATTAGACCAAATAGCTTTTTTATAATAACCTTGTTTATTATTGTTTCAGCTGAAGTCTAGTCCCAGGTTTAGTATTATATTATACTTAGATTATTTATTTATACGTGACGCTCACCCAGTGTAGTCTGAGGTTCAGTTTTAAATTAGCACAATTCAGAATTCTTGAATTACATTTATTTTGTTAGCACTGTTTAGACTCAGGTTTTAAATTAGCACAATTCAGATTTGGGTTTAGTCCTTGTTTAGTCCAAAAAAACGGATGATTCAAACTTTCTGCATTAATTCCTTTGTGAATTACATTTTGTTGTTAGCACTGGTTTAGACTCAGGTTTGGTCATTGGTTTAGTCCCAGTCTACTGTAGAAAAAAACTCATAAAAACGGGATTCAAACTTTCTGCATTAATTCCTTTGTAAAATGTTTAAAATGGAGTTCCACAAGGTTGAAGGCTGGGGCCATTTAGATTTAATGTGTACATGGTCGTCTCTGGTTTTGTTAAGGTTTGGTCTAGATTTTAAACATTTTGTCCTGATTTAGTCCTAATTAAATCCCAATTTTAATTTTTTTAAAGGGTTTGTCTTTTATATTCAATGGTTCAGTCCTGGTTTAAGTCCTTTTATATTTAAGATTTAAGTTTTAAGTTTTAATAGGGTTTGTTTGTGGCTTAGTCTTAGTTTTATCTTGAATTTATTAACAGTGTACAGCTGTTTTTGGTTTAAACTTGAGTCAGTTTTGGTTTTTTTCCTGGTTTGGTTTTAAACCGTGGGTTTAGTCTTGGATTTGGTGCTGGTTTAAACTGTTTTGTCTCTGATTAGCCGTTGTATAGTATGACCTTTGTCTAATTTGGTCGGGCATTAGCCATGGTTGGATTCTGATCTGGTCCAGGCCAGGTTTAATACTAGTCTTTTTTTGTTTTTTACTTGATTTAGCTTGAAGTTACTCTTGGTAGAGACCTAGTTTCATTCATTATATAATTCTTCATTTACTTTTAATTTACATATCCACACAACCCACATTTACAAATAAATTTATTCAGATACCTAGCTTTATTTTCCATTATCATTGAACCTCCCTGTTTTTTTTATCTCTCTTCATTGTCGCTCTTTAGAAACGTGTTGATTAAACCTCCCTCTTTAACAAATCCCTTCCTTCTTTATCTGTAGCACGAGGACATTCCTGCTCAGACTGAGGGCTGCGTCTGATTAGCAGCATCACGCCACAATGCTCTGTGGAAGAGTGACTGATCTGACGCAGCGGGATTAGGACTGAGATTATCCCTGTTTGCATTTCCCACATGGTTCTCCGAAGGAATGCACTACTGTCCTGATGTCTTTGTTGTTATAAAGAAAAGAGGGTTCGTTAGACTACATGAAGCCTCCGTTCAGACCTGGGATTAAAAGACACTGATGCATGATCCAATTAGAAGTGTCCAGCTCCAGTCGATCTGGACCTGGGAGACAAAAGGTTCAATAAATGTGAAGCTATATATATATATATATATATATATATATATATATATATATATATATATGTGTTTTTAGTCCTGCTTTTGTCTTGATACAGTAGCTTTGAATCTTCTCTGAAACTGGGCAGCTTTACCCAGAGCTAAAATCAGAGCTACTGTACTGTGTGTGGTTCTCCTCCTCAAATATTTTTACAGTTTCACTCGACAGGACAGACCTCAGAGCGCTGTGTTCCAGCGGTGACTGACTGAGGGTTTATTTATGTCATTAAAGGCCGTCCGGGGCAGAGACAGAGTGATCGCGGTGGGTGTTGGACGCTGGATTAAAGACGAGGTCCTGCAGAAGAGTGTCGTTTGTGGTTTTGGAGCAGAACGCCACTGAGGTCTGAGCGGGTGGAACTGTTGGAGGCAAAGCTCACAAAGACAGAAATGCAACCTGGTCTGAGTTCTGGGGCTCACTGTGACAGAAAAAGCAAGAAAATACATCCAATAAAACAACATGCAAAATCTGTCAAAACAGCTGAGACCTGGGAGACAAAAGGTTCAATAAATGTGAAGCTATATATATATATATATATATATATATATATATATATATATATATATACAGCAAAGAGAAGAAATAATGGACAATAAGATCCAGCCCTATGCTTAGGCAATATAGGCAAATGCTGAGTGCACCAGCTATACACCACCTATACACCAGCTATACGCGTAGCGCCTCAACTCAACGACGAAAGGTGAACTAACGGCATAAGAGCTAGCTGTTGTATCTTTGAGTTTCTTGAAAGGTGCTGCATAAATCCAAGCCACTATTAGATCTCTGAGACGAGTGGACAGCAGCAGGCGCTCACGACACGAGTCCGAGTTGTCAGAGAGATGAACTGAATGTAGAGAATATATTCTGCTGTTTGACCTGTTTGCAGTTGTTCAGAAAGTAGAATGTTGTTAACAGCAAGCTAAAGGAAAGCTAACTTCAATTTATCAGAGTTTCACAAACTCCTCCCTCCGAGTGTTACCATGGAGACTCAGACTCAGACCAAGCCTCTCCCATGGTACCTCTTAAATGGTCGTCGTGTAAGGGCGCCGCCATACGGTGATTTTACAGCAAAATACAGCGATATACCTCCGTCCACCAGAGGGCAGGCTCCAAAAGCGGAAATATAAGGAGAAACCCAATGGCGACTTTACAAGAGTAAAACTCATGTTTACAGCCTGGTACAAAAGATGGCTCCGGTCTCTAGAGCTAAATTTTTACTACGTGACAACTCTGGGGGGGGTGAATTTTTGAAAATTACGTTGGTTTATGCTATCTAAAAACTATTGTTTTACTATGGAGTAAAACCCGAAAAGCCCGGATGTAACGGCCATTTTATTGCCCATTCGTAATGCAATATTGGTGAATAGGGGACCAATGGGCGGATAACATCCATAAATATACTATCTATGACTCAGACCAGCCTTTACTCAGAGTTTTACTACTGTAGAGTTTTTTTTTTTTTCATTAAAATGAAACACATAGAAGGCCAATCCCAAAACCTGGTTTGTTAAATGAAGATAGAGCTGTGAAAGTAACACAAGTAATCACAAATAAATCATGATATCAAAAAAGAAAATTTAATTATCCCTCTTCTTGGTCCACAGCTCAGTTAAGCTTAATAAAATGTGACTTCAAAGGGATCCTATATATGTTGATGTGTGTCCTCTTTAGTGAAGTGTCGATAACTCGGTTATGAATCTTGGCTTTGGTCTCATCAGCATAGAACTAATGATTCTTTTTTACTGTTTTCAAAACAAAAATAGCACAATGTGATATTGGTCGCAATGGAAAGGGCGCCACATGGGCCACTGCTGAGACCTAAATGTTTTCAATCAGAAGGAAGGATTATACATTCATTCATTTTCTACTGCTCAGTCTCGTTAGGGGTCGCGGGTGACTGGAGCCTATCCCAGCAGCTTTGCGCCTGAGGCGGGGTACACCCTGGACAGTGACCAGTTAGTCACAGGGCCATGATTATACAATCACATTAAAACTGAAACATAAATTCACAACACAACAGCATTAACCACAACACAACGGAAAGGCTCCAGACCACTAGGGGGCGGTGTTGATATTGAAATACCTAGATTTCCTCACATGAAATGATGTGAGAGATCTGATCTAAATAAATGTAACATTTTTATGAATGCCCACTGATGGAACGTTTCATTTTAAGGTGTTTCAATTGTTTAAACTCATAAAGCCAGAGCCTACGACACTGACTGAGGAAAAACACTGTGTTGTTGGGAAAAGATTTCAAAACCCTTTTGGTGGAAACGCACTACTTTTCTTCCATATTTGGTTTGTTCCAGGCCAGTTTCTCTGAAGGAAATATGCTGTTACAGCTGGACATTTATGATTCAAAAAGATTTAGCCATGTGTCATTTTTAAGTCACGTCATAACCTTTATCTCAAAGTATACTGTATATCCTCAAAGACTGGTTCAATTCTGAATCCTGTGTGGCCCTGTAAATAAGGGTAAATTAATAGTGAAGTGTTAAAGTTGGTGTCTTCCTCTTGGACCTGAGAGAGAAGTGACCACTCCCCTCCATCACCGCTCGAAGCCTCTGTGAACGCTCCATTGAGTCATGAGGAGAGGTTTTGGGCTCAGTGTCAGCTCTGTCGACAGTGTGTGGCCCTCTGACTCCGAGGAACTGCTCACCTCCAGGAGTCGTGCTGTTAAACCTCACAGAGCTGAAGTGTTAACCCCCAACCACAGAGGGTTTTCAAAAAGAGCCTCATTTACTGTCATCATCCTGGAGAAATCTACTCAAGATGAAAACTTTGGTTACTTCAAAAAAGGCTCCGTTCATGTAACTCCTTTTGGTAAACAGGGTTCTAGGTGTTTTCAGTTAAAACAGACTCCACTTCTAGAGAGGCAGAGAGGAAACAGCACTTCAGAGCTTCAAATACAAGGAGTCCATTATTTAACTAAACATAACTTTAGCCCATCTACATTAAAAGTATGATTTATTTAGACAAAAATAGTGTCAAACCTTTGTATGAGGGCACTCGGTCACATGGACATGGATCTGGGGCAGTTTTCTAAAGTCAGTTTGTTTGTGTCGCCACCAAGACTCTTAACTGAACATGTTTAGTCTCAGGTTTAGTCCCAGTTCAAAAAATGTCAGAAATGTGTAAAAGCAGGCGACTGAGGCCCGAGTGGCTGTAGGTCGTTTGTTTATGTGGCTCCGTAGGTCGACAGGAAGAAGGTCAGGTTTATTTTTGCTGCTGAAACACAGACACAGAGAGGCTCCTTCAGCTTTAAACTCTTCCTGTTGTTTCTGAAAGTTTCCAAAACAGATAAATACTCTAAATCTGACATCTGTTCTGTTATCATTCTCATTCACCAGGAAACTTCTGCTGCAGCTGAGTCTGGTCCTGCTCCAGACCTGCTCCAGGTCTAAACCAGGACTAAATAAACCAGGTCTAAACCAGGACTAAACCAGGTCTAAACCAGGACTAAATAAAACCAGGACTAAATAAACCAGGACTAAATAAACCAGGTCTAAACCAGGACTAAATAAACCAGACCAGGACTAAACCAGGTCTAAACCAGGACTAAATAAACCAGACCAGGACTAAACCAGGTCTAAACCAGGTCTAAATAAACCAGGTCTAAACCAGGACTAAACCAGGTCTAAACCAGGTCTAAACCAGGTCTAAATAAGCCAGGTCTAAACCAGGTCTAAACCAGGTCTAAACCAGGACTAAGAATGTATTCCATAAATTAAAAAAAATAAATACATTACGTTACATTCTCCCTTGTGTCTGAACTTGTAAGTCTGGTCTAACTCTGGTCTATGTCTGTAAGGGACTACATCAGGACACAGACCAGAGCCCGTCCTCAGGTCCTGATAATCTCTGGTATGTCCTTGAAGTGTCTCTGGAGGAAAAGTGACATGACTGAGACCTGGCTCCAGGACGTGGTTTAGTCCGAGGTAAGTCCGGTCTTATCAGTCCTTCATCTGCAGCGGCTCAGCTCCAGGAAAGAGTCTGAGCTGAGGGTGTTTAGTGGCCACAGGCTGGAGACAGAGGTTTAGTCCAGAAACAGTGACTTGATCTTGGTTTAGTCTTGGTTTAGTCTCTGTTTAGTCTTGGTTTAGTCTCTGTTTAGTCTTGAGTCTTGGTTCAGTCTTGGTTTAGTCTCTGTTTAGTCTTGGTTTAGTCTTGGTTTAGTCTTGGTTTAGTCTCTGTTTAGTCTTGGTTTAGTCTTGGTTCAGTCTTGGTTTAGTCTCTGTTTAGTCTCTGTTTAGTCTTGGTTTAGTCTTGGTTCAGTCTTGGTTTAGTCTCTGTTTAGTCTTGGTTCAGTCTTGGTTCAGTCTTGGTTCAGTCTTGGTTCAGTCTTGGTTTAGTCTTGGTTTAGTCTTGGTTTAGTCTCGGTTTAGTCTCGGTTTAGTCTCGGTTTAGTCTCGGTGTGGTAAGTGCTATGGACAAAAACACATTAAATGGTGAATTACAGGCGTTGGTTGTGATTTAAAAAGACCGACAGAGTGCTGTATAAAATCTTCTGTGAGGGCTTTGAGGACTCAGCAGGCTCCAGAACACCTATAGATTAATCAGAGCAGCACCAATTCAAACCCGCAGAACAGTACAAGATGGATTTTTGTGAGTTTAGACACTAGCTGCTGCACAACGTCGGGGCTCAGCAGGTAACGCACTGTCATGGATGTGGTTAGGCCTTGTCCAGATACAATGAAATCAATGTGGATGCTTCTCTGTGACGTAGACCCCAATATTGTTTTTTCCAACAGCAACATCATGTTTTCAAACGGGCATTTAATGGGTTAAAATCCTGAAAAAGATTGAATGTTTGGTAGTTTTGAACAGAAATTGGGTGGTTTCTTTTGAGAGCATTTTTTGTGCAATTTTAGCTTGAGGGTCCCTAAAGGAAGGGTCTAATATCATTGACTTGTAAGTGTCAATAATATTAGATTTTAAAAAATACATTCATGCCATAATGATCATCAAATAAAAAAAAAAAAGTACCAAAATGGCCTGAGGGGTTGCTAGGGGTTAAAATGTCCCTTCATTTTCAAACAATAGAAGTAAGGCCATGTTCATTTTTATTTTACCACTTTAGTCCTGGTTTAGACATTTCAGGCATTGTTCCCTCGACTAATGGCTCTAGTTGTTAAAATGTATTTTTACTATAAACTGTAAGATAATGAAAAAATATTCCTCAGACTCCACTTTTCTTTCAAACTGAGCCTCCCCTGTTTTTTAAATGTAACACTGTAGATCTGTGTACGTTTCAGTCCCATCCTTTGGTCCAGAAGTGTGTGGAAACCCAACCTGGACTCGTTTGTTGTGGAGCCTCTGCTGAGACGGAAGAGGGACAGGAAATGAGACAAACCGGAGGTGGACAGTGAGCGCGGCTGGAACAAAAGCACATTGAGGGGCACGTATCTCTGCTGCTCTGAATGGACCAGAGCTCCGCGGAAGGAGGGGCCCGCTCGGAGCAAGCCCTTTCAGTCCCGCTCCGTCAGACGCTGTCAAGGTCAGTCTGCTGTGAATGGGGCCCATCCACCTGGCAGGGGCCCCTCTTTTACACTGGAGGCCCCTCAGTGAGACAAAAGAGCACTCAGGGACATTTACATACAAGCAGGGCAATTACACAGCGAGGGCTTTGAGCGGAGAGAGGTTTTCTATGAGATATGTACAGCTTTGTGATTCTGTGAAAGAGCTGTAAGTGAGATTATATTTATATATTTTATTAATCCACAAGAAAATGACTTTGTTACAGAAGCTTAATTGTGAATAAAACTGTTGAATAAATAGTTTATTGTTAAAGCAACCATTTGTGAAAAAAACAGACTTTTGGTGTACTGTTTATTTGAGAGGATTTTATAAGTTACTTACTTAAGTCTAACTTACTCTTTTCCTTTTCTAGTCACAGAAGTGAGTCTGGTGACCTGTTGCTTGTATTTGATTTCAAGGGCGGGGTTTACAGGCGTGATGTTAACCAATCAGAGAAACGCCGAACAAACCACACAGCTGTGAACAAGGAAGACACGTTAGCATCGCTAGTTAACATGTCCAGCAGTAGACACCAGCAGCGGCCGCCATGTTGAATGTTTTGGACTAGCCAGTTTACTTCTGGGCGGGGCCTGATCCGTTGTTACTTCCTGTCACTTCAGCCAATGGGTGTTGAGCCCGGCCCCCGTAAAAACAGAGTCAGAAACAATAAGGAAAAAAAGGAATCGTACGCATAACTTACATACTTACATTTTATTACTTTAGCTCATATTTTTAAAAACGTTTCTTTACATTTATGAAAATATTTTCTATGTTTACAGTTACAATTATATATATATATCTTTATTTATTTTATTTTTCTTTGGTTACAGTTAAAGCTGACCATTGATTGATGCCATAGAACCACAATATTCAATACAATAAGTGTCTATCCCATTTAGAGAAATTCAAATGACTGCCTCCTTCAGTCGGAGTCAGGTGTTCACAGCCGTTTAAAAGAGTTTAAAAGAGTTTAAAACAGTTTAAAAGCCTTTAGGTAAACAGGTTTCTATGAATGTCACTCTCCAGAACAGAATGTATTGATACTTAACGCTTTCAGAATAAATAAAATATCTAACTAAACTTTACTTATGTATAATTTCTAGGATTAACTTTTTTTTTTTTTTTTTGTAAATTCAACTAAACATATTTCCTTAGTGTTTAGTGTACTGTAAAATCCAGATTTAAAGCTTGTTTTCCACTAAAGACACATCTATAACTTAAATAATAAACGCTCACTTCCATAACACTGCCTCTGTTCTTGATCTGAATCGTCTGTTGCAGTTTTTCACCCGTTGCCCTCGTTCGGCTCGTGTTAAACCCATAAATCATTTGTCTAAGTGAATGGTAATGGGCTCAGATACAACACTTGAATGTTGCGTGTGTGTTGTGGGTCTGAATGCACGTCGCAGTGGCTCGGCTCCAAACCAAACCTCCCTCTGGCAGCTCCGAGCGCAGCCTGAGAGCCATTTCACAGGTGATTAATGGACATAATGACGGCAATTCAAGGGAAAACATGGAGCATGAATCGAGAATATAAACAAACGGAAAAGGTCCACGCACAGAAACAAATGCACGACTCAGACCGAGGAGACAGAGTTAGTCCAGTCTTAGACCAGGTCCAGACTCACGGAGGTCAGTGTTTGAAGGAGACAGAGTTAGTCCAGTCTTAGACCAGGTCCAGACTCACGGAGGTCAGTGTTTGAAGGAGACAGAGTTAGTCCAGTCTTAGACCAGGTCCAGACTCACGGAGGTCAGTGTTTGAAGGAGACAGAGTTAGTCCAGACTTAGACCGGGTCCAGACTCACGGAGGTCAGTGTTTGAAGGAGACAGAGTTAGTCCAGACTTAGACCAGGTCCAGACTCATGGAGGTCAGTGTTTGAAGGAGACAGTTAGTCCAGTCTTAGACCAGGTCCAGACTCATGGAGGTCAGTGTTTGAAGGAGACAGAGTTAGTCCAGTCTTAGACCAGGTCCAGACTCATGGAGGTCAGTGTTTGAAGGAGACAGAGTTAGTCCAGTCTTAGACCAGGTCCAGACTTAGACCAGGTCCAGACTCATGGAGGTCAGTGTTTGAAGGAGACAGAGTTAGTCCGGTCTTAGACCAGGTCCAGACTCACGGAGGTCAGTGTTTGAAGGAGACAGAGTTAGTCCGGTCTTAGACCAGGTCCAGACTCACGGAGGTCGGTGTTTGAAGGAGACAGAGTTAGTCCGGTCTTAGACCAGGTCCAGACTCACGGAGGTCAGTGTTTGAAGGAGACAGAGTTAGTCCAGTCTTAGACCAGGTCCAGACTCACGGAGGTCAGTGTTTGAAGGAGACAGAGTTAGTCCGGTCTTAGACCAGTTCCAGACTTAGACCGGGTCCAGACTCACGGAGGTCGGTGTTTGAAGGAGACAGAGTTAGTCCAGTCTTAGGCCTTTATGTTCAACTGTGAGACAAAGCAGAGTAAGAGTATTAGCCTTGTTTCCACTGAAGACAAGTCAATACGGATCAGTTTCTTTACAGAAAGGTTTCTGAAACAGACGACTCTCTCTTGACACAATCAGTGGAAACACAAGCCTCTCCAGGAGAAACTCAACCAAACTGAACCATTCTATTTGAATTTAAACCCAAAACTGGACTCTGGATGAATGGACGCAGTGTGGACGACGCAGCTGTGGCTCTGAACGCAGCACTGACAGCTCTTCACTCTCACAAACAGGGAAACGACACTTAAAGCACAAAGACTACGTTCACGTTTGGAGCATGTGTACGTTGACCCTTTGACCTCCGTGACCCAGGGAGCAGCCCCTGGAGACCTCACCTGGACCCGGACCACCTGCCCCTCGTTAGAGTCCGATCACAAACAAACCCGCAATCACCATCTGACGCTGAACTTTTTATCAGCAGCTGCAAGAGTCGGATTTAAAAATAGAAACTAGCACTGAACCAAAAATAAACTAGGAATAAACCCAGAACTAAGACTTCTTTCGTACCTGAGGCAATCGAACTCCGGTGTTGACCAAAGGATTGGATTGATTATATTGTTTGTGACGAACCAGCCTCTGTAGAAATAAAAGCTCCTGTTGCCAGCTGTGCTACATTTAACAAACTGTGTACAGAAGTATTCCCAGAGGTTTGCATTTGTTGTGGCTTTGTGTTGCTCTACGCGCGGAACGCTAAAGGTGTGAGTGGTTCAGTTCAGCTCAGTTTGGTTTCTCCTAAAAAGGCTTGTGTTTCCACTTTTAGCTATTCTCTGTTTGAGGCAACAACATGGTTCATTAACTGAAGGTAGCGCTAAAACCCTGCAGTCTGTTGATTGGAGATACTTTGCTTTACAAGATAGATTTGTGTGACTTCTGTGAGTAGTGTGCAGCTCTGTTGGACGTCAGTGTTTACGTACATGGCTCTTGAGCACATCTCCTGCAGCGGAAACATGAGCCAGATCAGGGCTTATCCTTTCAAATCCTGCCGAGGTGTGCTGAGGACTGTTGGAGCGCTCTGTGAGAACAAGGTTGAACTCATGACTGCTTGACTCTGGAGTAAACAGAAGCATATGGTGGGTCTCTTTGGAGGAGAAGAATAGATCGAATGAGATGGGGCGGCAGTAGCTCAGTGGGTAGAGCGGTCGTCCTTCAACCGGAAGGTAGGTGGTTCGATTCCCGCTCTCCCCACAGTTCATACTGTCGTTGTGTCCTTGGGCAAGACCCACCTTGCCTCCAGTGGCTGTAACACTGGTAATTACATTAGAACAATCTAAGTCGCTTTGGATAAAAGCGTCAGCTAAATGAATAAATGTAAATGAGATGACAAAATTTTCACCATAAGGATTATTTCAATGGGACTTTCAAAGTGTCCCAGGATTAATTTAATGGGACACTTTACAAACACCTCTGCATTCAGCTCTAAAAGCCTGGAGGTTTTCATTCATGTTGACCTCTCGTAGCAGGTCTGAGCACAGGGGTCAGTTTTGTTTTGATGTAAACACAAACACTTAAAAGAGGTCAGAAGCTGTATTCTCCAAAATAAATGTCTCTAAAAATGTCTCTACACATTACGGAACATGCTGTGTCCTTGAAGACAAAGGTCAGGAGAAGTTATGTGTATTTTCTGAATCAGGTGAAACATGATTTAAGGAGTTACAGTGGACTGTGGTTTGGACCAAACTAATCCAAGGTCCGGTTCGTTTGTGAGAAAGAGAAGTGACATCAAACCTGACTCTGACAGACCATCTGGAGGCTCCTGTTGAAAGCGTTTGCAAAAAGGCGGGTTCTTAAAATGAAGCCTGGAGGTGACCTCAGTTTTATCCAATCAGAGCAGAGCCATGTTGTTTAAGTTCGTAACGGTAAAACCTTAAACACGCCCAGACCTGTCAGAGCGGAGACCTCATTGGACACAACGAGCCGCTAAAGCCAGGTTTTGGATACTTTGCTTGGAGCAGGTCAGGATTCATTTGCAAACTCACAAATCTTGCAAAAATGAAGCTTTAGTAGAAGGTTAACTCCCCCTGGATTCTTGATGCTTCAGTTTTTGAGCATAAAACAGTAGCTTCGGTGTTATATTACACCTTTAAGACAAAGGTTAGAAGCCACCAATCAACCCTCCAACCCTTTTATGTTATTTTACTTTTGCATAATTTTTCTGTTGGGGTAAATTCAGAAAGTTCATTAATATTTGTTATTTATGGTGAAGACTAAAACTGATAATGACATTTTAAAAAATTATGTTGATACATAATATGTCTTTAAAAAAAGAAAAAAAGTAATAGAAACAAAGAAATGAATGCACAATATATAAAATAAATACAAATGAAAAAAAAAAAAGTAAATTCAAACTGAAGTAAAAACCAGGTTAAAAAGATATGTCTTTAATGAGTGGACGAGGAGCCTTTAATGTGAGGATGTTCCAGAGTTTAGGGTTTGAGATGAGATGGAGGAACTGTTATTAAGTTCTGGGTGGAAGTGTGGCAGAGCAGGATGTTACCAGATCAGCGATGTACTGAGAGGCATTAAATGCACAAGAAAACAAACAATAAAATTGACTGAGAAGTTAAACCAGGAGTAAAGTGTTCTCTCTAAAGCCTCGGACTCAGATGGAAATGATCAGGACTTGTAAGGAACAGGGCTACAGCTGAGGTTAGTGGTTATTGGTTGGATTAAAAGCATTAGTTAATTAAAGTGGGTCAAAATGACCCCAGAGCGGCTCTAGTGTAAGAATGACCAGTCGATGTGTGTCTTCTGCTGACGACAGGTGTGGGGTGTCACCTGAGGCTGGTGGATCATGTGATGGGATCCTGGGCAGGTCATAGGCCGAGGTCAGCTCTGATAAGGCCCAGGTCAAAGAGACAGGCCTCACCCAAAGCCTGCATTTTTAAAATACCTCAACAAAACTGAAATGTAGCAACTCTCCTGACGCCAAATTAACTGGAACAAAAACACTGACCCAACCTTCTGTGAGTGAAGGAACTATCTGTGAGTGAAGGAACCATCTGTGAGTGAAGGAACCATTTGTGAGTGAAGGAACCATCTGTGAGTGAAGGAACCATCTGTGAGTGAAGGAACTACCTGTGAGTGAAGGAACTATCTGTGAGTGAAGGAACTACCTGTGAGTGAAGGAACTATCTGTGAGTGAAGGAACTATCTGTGAGTGAAGGAACTACCTGTGAGTGAAGGAACTATCTGTGAGTGAAGGAACCGTCTGTGAGTGAAGGAACTACCTGTGAGTGAAGGAACTATCTGTGAGTGAAGGAACTATCTGTGAGTGAAGGAACTATCTGTGAGTGAAGGAACTATCTGTGAGTGAAGGAACCGTCTGTGAGTGAAGGAACTATCTGTGAGTGAAGGAACTATCTGTGAGTGAAGGAACTACCTGTGAGTGAAGGAACTATCTGTGAGTGAAGGAACCGTCTGTGAGTGAAGGAACCGCCTGTGAGTGAAGGAACCATCTGTGAGTGAAGGAACTACCTGTGAGTGAAGGAACTATCTGTGAGTGAAGGAACTATCTGTGAGTGAAGGAACCGTCTGTGAGTGAAGGAACTACCTGTGAGTGAAGGAACTATCTGTGAGTGAAGGAACTATCTGTGAGTGAAGGAACTGTCTGTGAGTGAAGGAACCGTCTGTGAGTGAAGGAACCGCCTGTGAGTGAAGGAACCGTCTGTGAGTGAAGGAACCGTCTGTGAGTGAAGGAACCGTCTGTGAGTGAAGGAACCGTCTGTGAGTGAAGGAACTACCTGTGAGTGAAGGAACTATCTGTGAGTGAAGGAACCGTCTGTGAGTGAAGGAACCGTCTGTGAGTGAAGGAACCATCTGTGAGTGAAGGAACTATCTGTGAGTGAAGGAACGTCTGTGAGTGAAGGAACCGTCTGTAGTGAAGGAACCACCTGTGAGTGAAGGAACTATCTGTGAGTGAAGGAACCGTCTGTGAGTGAAGGAACCGTCTGTGAGTGAAGGAACCACCTGTGAGTGAAGGAACTATCTGTGAGTGAAGGAACCGTCTGTGAGTGAAGGAACCGTCTGTGAGTGAAGGAACCACCTGTGAGTGAAGGAACTATCTGTGAGTGAAGGAACTACCTGTGAGTGAAGGAACCGTCTGTGAGTGAAGGAACCATCTGTGAGTGAAGGAACTATCTGTGAGTGAAGGAACTACCTGTGAGTGAAGGAACCGTCTGTGAGTGAAGGAACCATCTGTGAGTGAAGGAACTATCTGTGAGTGAAGGAACTACCTGTGAGTGAAGGAACCGTCTGTGAGTGAAGGAACCATCTGTGAGTGAAGGAACTATCTGTGAGTGAAGGAACTACCTGTGAGTGAAGGAACCACCTGTGAGTGAAGGAACTATCTGTGAGTGAAGGAACCGTCTGTGAGTGAAGGAACCATCTGTGAGTGAAGGAACCATCTGTGAGTGAAGGAACCACCTGTGAGTGAAGGAACCGTCTGTGAGTGAAGGAACTGTCTGTGAGTGAAGGAACTACCTGTGAGTGAAGGAACTATCTGTGAGTGAAGGAACCGTCTGTGAGAGTGAAGGAACCATCTGTGAGTGAAGGAACCATCTGTGAGTGAAGGAACCACCTGTGAGTGAAGGAACCATCTGTGAGTGAAGGAACCACCTGTGAGTGAAGGAACCACCTGTGAGTGAAGGAACCGTCTGTGAGTGAAGGAACCACCTGTGAGTGAAGGAACCGTCTGTGAGTGAAGGAACTGTCTGTGAGTGAAGGAACTACCTGTGAGTGAAGGAACTATCTGTGAGTGAAGGAACCGTCTGTGAGTGAAGGAACCATCTGTGAGTGAAGGAACCATCTGTGAGTGAAGGAACCATCTGTGAGTGAAGGAACTATCTGTGAGTGAAGGAACCGTCTGTGAGTGAAGGAACCATCTGTGAGTGAAGGAACTATCTGTGAGTGAAGGAACCACCTGTGAGTGAAGGAACCACCTGTGAGTGAAGGAACCACCTGTGAGTGAAGGAACCGTCTGTGAGTGAAGGAACCACCTGTGAGTGAAGGAACCACCTGTGAGTGAAGGAACCGTCTGTGAGTGAAGGAACTACCTGTGAGTGAAGGAACCATCTGTGAGTGAAGGAACCGTCTGTGAGTGAAGGAACTACCTGTGAGTGAAGGAACCATCTGTGAGTGAAGGAACTATCTGTGAGTGAAGGAACTACCTGTGAGTGAAGGAACCATCTGTGAGTGAAGGAACTATCTGTGAGTGAAGGAACCACCTGTGAGTGAAGGAACTATCTGTGAGTGAAGGAACCACCTGTGAGTGAAGGAACCATCTGTGAGTGAAGGAACCACCTGTGAGTGAAGGAACCGTCTGTGAGTGAAGGAACCGCCTGTGAGTGAAGGAACCACCTGTGAGTGAAGGAACCATCTGTGAGTGAAGGAACTATCTGTGAGTGAAGGAACTATCTGTGAGTGAAGGAACTATCTGTGAGTGAAGGAACCACCTGTGAGTGAAGGAACCACCTGTGAGTGAAGGAACTATCTGTGAGTGAAGGAACTATCTGTGAGTGAAGGAACCACCTGTGAGTGAAGGAACCATCTGTGAGTGAAGGAACTATCTGTGAGTGAAGGAACCACCTGTGAGTGAAGGAACCATCTGTGAGTGAAGGAACCATCTGTGGGTGGCAGTAGCTCAGTGGGTAGAGCGGTCGTCCTTCAACCGGAAGGTAGGTGGTTCGATTCCCGCTCTCCCCACAGTTCATACTGTCGTTGTGTCCTTGGGCAAGACACTTAACCCACCTTGCCTCCAGTGACTGTAACACTGGTAATGTAATGTAAGTCGCTTTGGATAAAAGCGTCTGCTAAATGAATAAATGTAAATGTAAATGTGAGTAAATGAACCATCTGTGAGTGAAGGAACTATCTGTGAGTGAAGGAACTATCTGTGAGTGAAGGAACTATCTGTGAGTGAAGGAACCGTCTGTGAGTGAAGGAACCGCCTGTGAGTGAAGGAACTATCTGTGAGTGAAGGAACTATCTGTGAGTGAAGGAACTATCTGTGAGTGAAGGAACTCTGTGAGTAAAGGAAATTTAGGCCGAGAGTTCAAACCAGACCAAAGTTTAAACCTGCAGTCATCGCCTCCTGTTTTTGGGCCCAATGTCACAGAAGCAGCAGCTCGTCTTCCTGACGCCAGAAACCCCCGACACAACAGCAGCAGCACCTACAGTAATTGTTGACTTTAACGCCCGGTGATTAAAACCCCTCATAAAAAAGGTGCTCCACTCGAGAGCGAGACTTCCCCTCGGAGCCCACACAGGCGCCCATCGGCAGCACGGCCCGTCTCCTGACACCGTTATCCTGGTTTACGGCCGGCGGAGGGAGGGGTAGTCTGCCTCATTTAGCTAACGAAGGCCCAATAAACGCCAAGGATTTATGCATCAGCTGCGTTGACTTTGGCCTTTGTTTGGTTCAATCCACAAAACACAAAACATAAATCAAGCGTACAATGAACAGACCCAGGCTTATTTAAGGTTTATGTTTTGGAAGGTGAGTCACTGAGAACTCTGAGATGTCACTGTAAAAGACTGTCAGGTACTGTAGTCTTCTTATACAGTCTCATTTGTTTTGGCACATTCTGGCCTTTAGTTGTACGTTTACCGGCAGAGCTTTCTCCGACACTGCTCACAGCTCAGTTAAACCCTCTCAGCTCAACTTCTCACTTTTTTTAAGTTTATATCCACAGAGAAAATCAAACTGTTTCCCCGGCCTTTGTTAAAAAATCAAATCTGAATTGTTTGTATTGTTAAATGCAGTCAGCATTGATTCAATTATACACAACAAAGTCCAAAAGCACCTGAACACATCATAAACTACTGCAGGCTGAGTTTGTTCTTCTAAACTTTTTTAGAAACAAACAGAAGCCAGAGGCAGCGTGAGTCTTTGTGTAAAAATCTCTGAACACTGCTCGTGTGTTTTTCTGTTTCTGTGTTACTCAGTGTCTCTGTCCGACTCTGGAGCTGTGTCCCACCTTAAACCTGCACTAATCCCACAATCCACCTCTTTATCCAGGTGTGTTAGTCCCATTTAGACAAATTGAAAGGACTGCCCCCTTCAGTGGGAGTCAGGTGTTTACAGCAGTTTCAAAAGAATAGGATGACAACAATAACAATAACAATAGTAAAAAATAATCACAAAACCCAAAGCCTCTGCTTCTTTTTATTGGCAGCTTGTAAACCTAATGTAAAAGAGAAAAGACAGAGTAGAGCTGTGAAAGGGGCTCATGTCTCTGGGACCAGGCTGGAGTTTTATTATCCAGGAACATGTTAATTTGAGACTTTAGAAAGAGCAGATTTGAAACCTGTAATTACCCAGAAGGGAGCGTAAACTGGACAGAGGCAGTGGCTGCAGATTTATTCACAGCGTCACAAACCAAAGCCTCTAGCACAGACATCCCCACTTATCTACAAAGACATGTCTACTATAGATTTTATAATGGTACTGCCACTGCTGCCATCTTTGGTCTAACTTAACCTGGTCAGTGTTCCAAACAAAGAAGTGTTCTGAAAGGATGTCAATCTGTGTTCCTACTCTCAGGATGACAACTCTATTCTCCATTATAGACGCTGGCAGGGACAGTTTTGGCTGGACCTATTCCTCAGGTGTCTAACAAATCGCTCCAAACGGAGAGGGGCCAGTCCAAGTCACTTTTTTGTCCTCAGTTTTCGAGTCCAGGTCCCCAAAGACTAGTCGAGTCATCATCTCTTGAATTACAAGTTCGAGTCAGGTCACGGAAAAAGAGTAAGTCCGAGTTGAGTCACTGAAGCAAAATGAGTCACTCTCCTCATTTTGCTTGAGTTAAATCACAAAAATGAGGACAGTCTGACTCCAGAACTTGACAACTCCATCTCTGGGAACACTCCGTATTCCCTCGGAGGAACTAGAGGAAGTGTCTGTGGACGTCTGGACCCCCCGACCCGGCCTGGACTCCCCGACCCGGTCTGTACCCCCCGACCCGGTCTGTACCCCCGACCCGGTCTGTACCCCCCGACCCGGCCTGTACCCCCCGACCCGGCCTGTACCCCCCGACACGGCCTGTACCCCCCGACCCGGCCTGGACTCCCGACCCGGCCTGTACCCCGACCTGGTCTGTACCCCGACCCGGTCTGTACCCCGACCGCCTGTACCCCGACCCGCCTGTACCCCGACACGGCCTGTACCCCGACCGCCTGGACTCCCGACCCGGCCTGTACCCCCGACCCGGCCTGTACCCCGACCTGGCCTGTACCCCGACACGGCCTGTACCCCGACCTGGCCTGTACCCCCGACACGGCCTGTACCCCGACACGCCTGTACTCCCGACCCGGCCTGTACCCCGACCTGGCCTGTACCCCCGACACGGCCTGTACCCCCCGACACGGCCTGTACCCCCCGACCCGGCCTGGAACCCCCGACCCGGCCTGTACCGGGGAATAAAGTAACCAGTACATATACACACTTGAAACCTTTTTGAACTGAATCCTGTGTTCAGGTCTTATTTAGAAAACTGCTGAGTCATATGTTCAGCTGGACATTAACAGATTTCACTGACCATGGCCTGTTCTCGACATTAAAGAAGTCAAAACTGTCCAGTTTGAGTCCGACGGCTGCTCTCTGATGATTTTCTGTTGCATTTCTAAATAAACAGAGGTCGTGATTGTGAGGTGGCCCCACGATAACAACAGGCTCAACACATGGCACAGCTCTGACATAATGATATTTCACAAAAAAAGAAGGATTAAATGAGAAGACAAAATGATTGTGTCCTTTAATTTAAGCCGTGGGAGGGTTTTCATTTCACTTTGTTTTATCTTTGGTTAACGTTTCAGTTTCTAGTTGTTTCTAGTGTTTATGTGGAACTAGAGCAGAGCTGGTCACAGTCCTGTTCAGAAAAACACAGCACTGCCTTTTCTTTTATTTGCCTCATGTCCACTGTTCAAATTTTCAAATAATTATTTCCTCAGTATTTTGTTTTTTGTGACAGTTGTTTTTTAAGCCATTTGTCACGTCTCATTAGGATTTTTTACAGGTTTTAGTTGGATTTGTAAAACTTTTAGTTGGATTTGTAAAACTTTTAGTTGGATTTAAACAATTTTTAGTTGGATTTGAACAGGTTTAGTTTGGATTTAAACAGGTTTTAGTTGGATTTGTAAAACTTTTAGTTGGATTTAAACAGGTTTTAGTTGGATTTGAACAGGTTTATGTTGGATTTGAACAGGTTTTAGTTCAATTTGAACAGGTTTAAGTTGGATTTGTAAATGTTTTAGTTGGATTTGTAAAAGTTTTAGTTGGATTTGAACATGTTTATGTTGGATTTGAACAGGTTTAGTTTGGATTTGAACAGGTTTAGTTTGGATTTAAACAGGTTTTAGTTGGATTTGAACAGGTTTTTGTTGAATTTGAGCAGGTTTAAGTTGTATTTAAACAGGTTCTGCCATTGATCACTTCTGCAGTGACCAGTGACCAGTGCAGACACCACAACAGAATCTTCTGGTGAAGGTCATGGTGGTGTATGTGTCCTCTGATTGTCCAGCTGTGAACTGTCTGGACCTGTCCTGCTGCTGGAGTTCGGTCACTGCAGAAACACGGTTTTATAGAAGCAGTGTTTTTGTGGAGTTCCCTTTTGTCAGTGGGGTCCTGGGGCTGCAGCGTCTCATTAGACCCCATTCTGCGTCCACCCATTGTTGTGCTAATCAGGCAAAGACGTGGACGACCGCGACTCCGGAAAATCGTCCGAGCAGTTCTGACAGCCCACGCCTCTCGGGACGGGGCTGAGATAATGGCCCGTGACACTGCTGCTGTGGAAATATGAAGACGCGTGAAAATGAACCAAGCTGGAGCTGTCAGCCTCTGAACTGAGAGATTTATGACACGGTGGTGGTTTTAGAGACAAGGTGTTCTTTTATCAGAAACTGTTCATATTCTTAAGAGGAAAAAGAGAGCTTTGAGTTTTAACTGATTTTATTTGTTATCTAGTTAGAACTTAACAGGTTTTAGTTGGATTGCTGAGGTCTGAGAGGGTCTGGGACTGGGTCTGGAACTGGGTCTGGGACTGGGTCTGGGACTGGGTCTGGGACTGGGACTGGGTCTGGGACGGGGCTGAGGTCTGAGAGGGTCTGGAACTGGGTCTGGGACTGGGTCTGGAACTGGGTCTGGGACTGGGTCTGGGACTGGGTCTGGGACTGGGTCTGGGACGGGGCTGAGGTCTGAGAGGGTCTGGAACTGGGTCTGGGACTGAGGTCTGAGAGGGTCTGGAACTGGGTCTGGGACTGGGTCTGGAACTGGGTCTGGGACTGGGTCTGGAACTGGGTCGGGGCTGAGGTCTGGGAGGGTCTGGGACTGGGTCGGGGCTGAGGTCTGAGAGGGTCTGGGTCTGGGACGGGGCTAGTTCAGGGAGTCAATTGTGATTTTAAGGACCTACAGTCTCGTTCAGGGTCAGGAGAGATTTATGAGCCTCATAAATCAGACCGTCCGTCTCCTCGTCCTCTTTACGTCCGTCCACACTGAAGGTTTCAGGCCGTTTTCTCTGAAAATCTGTGGACTGCACTTTCCCTAAAGCTGTGTTCACTGTCGCCGTGACAACGGGGGGTGTGTCTCCTGCAGACGGTGTTTACTGTGGAGCATGTGTTTCTGCAGAGGCTCATTTTTATAGTTGAACTGGAGTAAGGCCTAAAGAGATATTTTATTAATAGAAATAGAGTAAATGCATAGGTTTCTGTCGTAGAGTAGCAAAAAAATAGAGCCAAACAAAACAGAAACAACATAATCTGTGTGTTTTATGTGTTTTTAAACTTGACCCATATCTCTTTTCCCCGTTTCCCTTGTTCTCTCTTCTTCATGTGTTTAATTGGCTGTGACTTTGGTCTAAAGTGTGAACTATCTCCAAACTCTGTTTCACAAATGAACTGGACCTTGGTTCAGTTTGGTCCAGACCGAGACCAAAAAGCAGCTGTTTGGTCTGAACCACGTCCTGGAGCTTTCACCTGAAGGTTTGGTTCAAACTAAAGTCCTAAAGTCTGGACCAACCAGTGCAGGAGTGAAAGTGCCCTTTGTCTCAGAGCCTTGTTGTTGTGGATGGTTCAAGAACAAACACAAAAGACAGGAGGACTTTTAAGATCCTGTTTTTTAGGAGACGGTGTTGTAGAAACTGCAGTGACGTTCACATCCTCCACCACAGTCTGCAGAGACATGTTTCAGCAGATCCACACTGTCACTGAAAATCGAGACATTACCATAAATTAACAGCTGTAGAACCACTATCAAAATTACCTTGTCTCACAATTACACATGGGACAAATTTTACCACAAAATTACATAATAATTGCGATATAAAAAACACAAATGACGTATGATTATGTTCCTCCACAAATGGTTTTCCCATTTCACTCAATTGTGCAAAATGTACTCCTGCAGCCTCGATAAATCAGATAACAGCCACTAAATCAACGGATTTGTATTTTCTCCGCCCTGGATTTTGCAAACTCTGCTTTACATCTCAATGAGAACAAAGTTTGTCTGTCCTCGTCTATTTTGCTGCAGAGGTTAGCGGTGTGCTCTGGTTACAGTAGGAAGTCTTTAAAAAGTTCACAGGCCAAAATCAGCAGCTGGATCTACGAGCGGCCGGAGTGTAATACCCCTTCAGTGACGCAGGTTGGTAGATAATAAGGTCTAATCTTCAACATTAATGGCTCCCAGAATGAGTCGAGGAGGGCCCACACACGACCTGCTGCTCTGAACGACACCAGGACACAGGGTTATTGGAGGAAGTTTAGGGTTTTGGTAAAAGCTGTTTGGACTTTCTCCGCTGTGCTGTGACGTCAGGCTTCACTTCATTTGATTTAGTTTAGTTCAAGTAGAGGATAAATACATTCAAAACTATGGGCTCAATATTTGTTTCATGTAGTGCATCAACTTTTCAAAATCGGCCGCATTGTCGTTTAACGTAAGTCCTACTTTAGATCTTTTTTGGGGCTTGATCAAGTCATAATTTGATTCTGGTTCAGTCTATTTTCTTGGTTTCATATTTCTCTCTTTAAACCAGTCTCTGTTCGAGTTGTATCCGTCTGCAGCTGGTGATGATAGTGGACTTCAGGAGCCACTTTCACACACCACTGAGATCTGCCCTGTACGCTGAATGTACGAATAATCCCCCAAACCTTCACACCCGAGCCCGTAGTGAGAACATTTACAGTGTGGTCTCCAGGTTGAGCTCATGACGTTAACTCTGAGCGTCTGGAGCTGAAGCCTCGTACTCTCTTCAGCCGTTTCAACTTTACTTTTAACCTTTGGTTTAGCGCAAAAATCACCGTCTCCAAGAAGGAGTCGGCTCTGTTTGTCTGCTCCGTGTTAGCTCCATCAAGCTAAGTAAGCGTCACCCCCACTCTTCCCTCGCCCGCTTCTCAGTGAAGTCACCAAACTATTCATGAGCCGTATAAACATTATTACAGACTTAATCTGTTTGAATAAAACCCAGCATGGGTAAAAAAACAGCCTCTGTTGTGGTGATTGGATGAAGACTAGTATCTGTCTACCCCAAGATTTGTTTTAGCCAAACACAGCAACGATTCATTTGACAAAACCAGAGTGCGGCTGATATGAAGAAACAACAAACCACTGTAACAGTAACAGTTTTTGCAGTGTATCTGTGAATAAAAGGAACATTGACTAACACTAATGTGTTAAATAAAAACAAGGACGTCGGCCGATGAAAAGAGCGTGTATGAAAGACTACAATATGCTAAAGGCAGTAGCACAAACATCTTTTACATCTAGAAAATACTTTTTTAGTCTTTCAGCGGAGCCATGTTGATAACAAAGAGGAGAAGAGGACGCTTGTTGCATTTGTCATTAAATTAAAGACCCGCCTCTTCCTGTTCGTGCTGCTACATCATTGGTCACAAGAGGCCGGGGAGCCCATGGTTCGACTCAAGCGGTTGTCTTGGTGCGATACAAGATGGATTTACTCGAGTTTGGAAACTCTAAAATCTCGGGAGAATCCAGCTGAAGTGCAAGGTTAGAAAAAAGTCCTGATTACGTTCGGACTGAATTAATTAATAACTTAATTAATTAATTAACTGTTTTTCTACTGTTTTGTGATTTTTTGTTGTTTTCTTGTGTTTCTTTTGTTTCACATGATACCATGTTGTGCTTTGATCTGAACGTTTAAAAGGGTTGGGCCATTATAAGTCTCTGATGGTCATCTACGCCCTTTTGGGGATAAATAGTGTTTGTTTTATTTCTTTCTTCCTTATTTTTTTCTCTTTCTTGGTGAAAGTGTGTGATCCTCCTGGGAACCACTGTTTCTTAGGATCCAAAGTGGATAACTAACATTACCTGCATCCTGAAGAAGGCCCAGCAGCAGTTCCTGTGGCTGTTGAGGAGCTGCCGATCCTTCAGGACAGTGTGGTTTGGGGCTGTGACCAAACAGTACCAAACCAGACTGCCGTGGATCCCGGGAGCCCCCCTGGCCTATCTACAGGAACTGTACCCCTCCAGATCCACGAAGGGGAGAGGCAACATCGACAGATACCCCACTCACCCCGGACACAGACTGCAAAAGATTTAGAACCATCCAGAGACAGATATAAGAGACAGATGCAATTATAGAACTGCTCTATAACAATCACATAACACTGGCCTACGCACGCTACATGCACAAAGGCCTCGTTCTTAATAAGTGCAGAAAACTCTAAATGAGCCATTGGACTAAAGCCTCAGATGAAGACTGGCTCATTAGCTCCACAGGCCTGGTCTTGGTCTGATGCTCGAGCAGATACTGAGGCTGTGGAGCTGAGCCGTGCTGCGTTCAGGTTCTCACAACAGAACAGCAGACCGTAAATCCTGAGGCAAGGCTCCAACGTGTCACAACAAACAACACTTTCCTGGAGTAAGAAGTTGATCTGAAAGCTGCTGACTGTGGGAGTTTCTCAAAGTCAAGGGTCCACGTCAGCACCAAAGTGTTCTTGTTAGCGAGGGCAGAGTGAGTCATGGAGGTAAAAGATAAATGGGTGAGGGACCGTTCACTGAGGGGAGAAAGGTTTGATCCTGGGCCAGTAAACACCCCACCTTTCTGTGAAGAGTCTGCATGTCCTCCCTGTGTTACCATGGGTTCTCTCCAGGTACTCCGGTTCCTCCCACCGCCCAAACACATGCACGTACAGGTGAATCTAAAATGTCCCTAGTGAATGAGAGTGAGAGTGAATAATGGTCTGTCATTGTCTGTCTCTAAGTGTTAACCCTGCGACTAACTGGCCACTATCCAGGATGTATCCCGCCTCAGGCCCAAAGCTGCTGGGATAGTCTCCAATCACTGAGACCCCTAACGGGACTTCCCAAGACTCCTCATGGTCAGACCAGGACGGATACTGAGCTTGAACAGGGTTGATATAAAAATGTAATATTATTATTATTTAGCATCAGCTGAAATCCACAAATCAAACCCTCACAGTTCGGATTACAGCCGTCATGTTGCTTCCTCATTATCCTTTTACAGGAGTGAGGGGGGGAATATATTTTATTCCGAAACTATCACTGTCAAAGTGTTGAACTGAAATTCAACACTTTAACTGTATGTGTAGTTTAAAAAAACATCCAAAATACAGCCACAGTTATCCATCTCTCAATGTCTGTAAAAATCTGACAATTTAAACAAATGCAAGGTGAGAAGAAAAGGTCATTGTGATTTTTTTTGAAGATTTAGAATGTCCTTATTAAAGAGCTAGACCATGCTGGATGTGAAAGAAAGCTTTGTCACTCGTCCGGGCAGGGAACGGAGGACGGAGGCTCCAAGGCAGTCGGCAGAAATGGAGCTGGAAATGTAGATGAAAACTTAAACTAAATTTAGTCAAGGTCCATGTTAGGTCTTGGGTTCTCTCCAGTTTTAGTCTGGATTTACTCCTGGTTTCATTCTGGTTCAGATTTTTCGTTTTTGGTTAATTCCTCATAAATCTGTCATTTCTCATTAGGATGCCTGACATTGAATCGGTGGCGTCTTGTTTCCACAGTGTTTATTGAAAACAGCGTCAGTCAGCTCCAGTCACAGCTCCACGCTCAGCTGCAGTCGTCTGGTCTGGACCTCGGCCCTGGTCCTGGAGGCTGTGTCTTTGAGGACTGACCCGTAGCTGTGTGGAGACTGAGCTGGAGCCTCCTGGTCACGGGCCTCGAGACAGACTGTCTGCCCGTTCACCGCACTTCTCCAAACACTTATAACAATGATAATCTCTGTCTCTGTGCATGTCCAACTGTGGGTCCCTTTTGTGCATTTATCTGATTAATTGTCCAATTGCACAGCCTTAAGAGCGTGCATATGATGAATGCTGGGTCTTGTTTGTTTTCTGAGAATCTACTGCACCTACTGGGAACTTGTTTGCCATTTAGCAATAAAAAATATACTAAAAACCTGGATTATTCACATTGTTCTGCTATTATTTTGAACAATACTGTATAAACCCAATTCCAAAAAAGTTGGGACACTGAACAAATTGTGAATAAAACAGAATGTAATGATGTGGAAGTTTCAAATTCCAATATTTTATTACATATAAAGACAACATATCAAATGTTGAAAGTGAGACATTTTGAAATGTCATGCCAGACATTGGCTTATTTTGGATTTCATGAGAGCTACACATTCCAAAAAAGTTGGGACAGGTAGCAATAAGAAACTTTTTAGGTCAATTGGCATGCTTGGTATAAAAAGAGCCTCTCGGGGGTGGGGTGGGGGGGGGGGGGCAGTGTCTCTCAGAAGTCAAGATGGGAATTCCCCCAATGCTACAGTGAAAAATAGTGCAGCAATATCAGAAAAGAGTTTCTCAGGGAAAAAATTTAAAAGAGTTTGAAGTTCTCATCATCTACAGTGCATTATGTCATCCAAAGATTCAGAGAATCTGGAACAATCTCTGTGCGTAAGGGTCAAGGCCTGAAAACCAGACTGGATGCCCGTGATCTTTGGGCCCTTAGACGACACTGCATCACAAACAGGAATGATACTGTAATGGAAATCCCAACATGGGCTCAGGAATACTTCCAGAAAACATTGTCGGTGAACACAATCCACCGGGCCATTTGCCGTTGCAACTAAAACTCTAAAGGTCAAAAAAGAAGCCATATCTAAACATGATCCAGAAGCACAGGTGTTTTCTCTGGAGCCAAGGCTCATTTAAAATGTGACAAAGTGGAAAACTGTTCTGTGTCAGACAAATCCATGACAACATCATGGCTGCGTAGAAGAAGGATCCAGATCTTTCATCCACAGAAAACATTTGGAGCATCATAAAGAGGAAGATGCGACAAAGAAGACCTAAGACAGTTGAGCAACTAGAAGCCTGTATCAGACAAGAACAGGACAACATTCCTAAACTTGAGCAGCCCTCCTCAGTCCCAGACGTTTGCAGACTGTTGTAAAAAGAAGAGGTAAACATGGCCTTGTCCAAACTTTTTTGAGATGTGTTGATGCCATGAAATTTATTCTGAATAAAATATTGAAATTTGAAACTTCCACATCATTGCATTCTGTTTTTATTCACATTTGTACAGTGTCCGTTTGTACTTTATTCCTGTGCTGTACATTCAGCAGCTGACTGATGGAAACTCTCCTGTTTTTTACTTCAACCTTCTCGATGCAAATCCTGCCTCCTTCGTCCACTTTGAATCACAAATATCAAGACGTAGCTTTACATTTTAAACAAATACTGTCCTTTTACACGAAGCACGACAACACACAGAAGGATGTGAGAGTTTAAATAGTGACCGCGTTAATATAAAGCCCTAAAAAGGAACTGCTGCTGCTGCATAAAGATTTATACACATTTTTATTCCACACATACTTGGACACATCTGCAACATATTCAAGAAGTGGGAAGCAACAGGAGAAAACCTTACTTTGTGAAAGCAGCAATTGCAGTTCTTTCAAGATTCAAAGATTCAAAGTGTTTATTGTCATGTTTCCTTTTGTTTTTGTGATAAACGTCAGATTCAAACAGTACTTTTTTCCCCAACGACTTTAAACTATGAATGACTGAGAATAAACTGAAGGATGATACACCTTTGAAAATGTAAGTATCCAACTGTGACTAAAACATTTTTCAGAATACACCTTTAAACCTGAATATAGTTACCATCCTGTACATTAGATATAGTTTGTACTTATGTCTGAGTTTCCCATGATGCCATTGGTCCAACCCCAGTCGTGTGAGTCTAAAGTCTTTATCACGGTTGTCTGGGAGATTGACATGTCAGCTGTGAAAGAGAAGGGCTGTCAGGACGTCCTCACAAGAGACCACAATGGGTTTGGAGCGGGCCTTGAACAAAGCCTCGGCGCTGACGGACAGTTAGAGGCTAAAGGGGACGTCCAGCGGCCCATGTGAGGCTCCAGAGCTGCACACGAGGCGTTCAGTGAGACGGGACATTTCCTCTTCCGTCAATCCCCAACAACTGCTCGGGACATGTACGATTAACAAGAAAGAGTTGGAAGCACTTTTTTTTTAACTGCACCAAACTTGGCCCCTAACCCCTCAGTTTGTCCTCTTTCTTGCTGTTCTTGTTCTTGTTGAAAAAAGCTGCTGCGCTTGTTTTATTCTAGTTTTATTAAGTATTTAAAAAATGTTGTCTTGTATGCTGGTTTGAAAATAGTAGAAAAAGTACTTGAGAAATACTAACTCTGGGCTGGGCTTAAAGCTGCCAGGCCTGGAGGAGATCTACTCTGAGAGAACAGCAAAAATATTCTCTCGAACTCAAGACCCAAGAGTTTGTCCTGCTACCTTCCTCTATTCAAGAATAAAGAATAAAGAATAAAACCAGAATACTTAGGTTGTACAATGTTTTTTTAACTAAATATTATTGCTATCCTCACATTGTTTCTTTTTTTGTTGTCTTTATGTATGTATTTACCTACAGGGACAAATAAAGTCTATCTATTCTCTTCTTCCTCCTCGGCTCTGTCTGCTTCCTCTTTAGCATCAGAAGAAAAAATAAGAACTAAAGCAGGTGAAAGAAAAGTCAGGACTAAACAAGGACACAACCAAGACTATACCATTCTTTTTGTCTCCTCCTAAAACCAGCGAGAAAACGTTTTTTTTTTTAAAGTTTTTCTCTTTTAAAAACCTGTCTTCTGTGGAGACGGGGGGTGGGGGGGTGGGGGGGGGGGCAGAAGGTCTTAAATGTTATCGATCAGAAGGAATAATAATGGATGTATGTTGTTTGTGTGAACGTCCTACACTTGTGGTGTTTTCTCACTAATAACCCCGTCTAAGGCCTTTTCAGTGGCGTATTCTACTCTCTGTGTTAATGGCCCCTTCAGCTGCTGTCATTGTGCTGCCAGTGCGCGGCGGGGGGCTGTCACTCAAACCTCGCTCAGAGCATTAGGTCAGTCCTGGGCCCGGGTCCGACAGCGCTCGCACCACAAAGACCCACCGTTGAACGAATGACAACTCAATAGTCGGGGTCAGCACGGCTCAGTTTCTCCTGAAGAGGCTTGTTTTTCCACTGAGCTGTGTCCAGAGAGAGAGAAAGGAAGAGGAATCTCAATTATGTTTAGTGATTATAACCAGAGTTTAAAACTGCTGTGAACATCAGACACAGCTCTGAGCGTGCTCCAGAGTCGGACAGAATCACAGAGACATAAAGAGAAAATCATGAAGAGCCTGTTCACTTCATTCCCAACAGCTTTATCTGCGCCTGAACATAGATGTCCGTCGCAGAGGAGCGGGTCGTGAAGAGGAGGTTCCGCTTTAGTGCCTCTCAATCGTCTTAAACCTGCTTCAGAGCGGCTCACTGTGTTTGCATGAGAAAGAAGAATGTGTTGTCCCGAGTCTAAACGCACGATTAACCTGTCGCCGGATCTTTCCATCTGTCCCGCTCTCCACTTAACAAACGAGCCACAAACACCAGGCTTTAAACAGTGCCACGAGACCAGGATCAGTCTTAGATTTAAAGGGTTTGAGGGAAAATCTGTCATGTTTTTAAAGGTTGGAAATGACTTAAATGTTTACATGTCCTGGGCTTAACCTTTAATTTACCTATTTTAAGACTTTATAATAAAGGGTTTGAGGAGGATCAGCCCACAGTGGGAGTTTGTCCAATCACAGGTCACTTCAGAAAAAAAAAAGTGCTCTCATTGGTCGACACTGACGTCAACAACAAAGGATCAAGGAAATAAATCAGGAAATAGGTTATTCTGTTGGAAAATTGTGTTATTTTACATCAAAACAGCTCAAATCAGAAAATAAAAGAAGCAGAAAAGATTACCACGCTGCTTTTCAAAAGGTAGTGGAGCTTTAAAGGAACACTGCATAACCACGTTCTCAGAGATGAGGTCAGTAGAATCATGTCTCTCTCACTGTCCTGGTCCTGGTTTAGACCTGGTTTAGACCTTGTTTAGTCCTGGTCCTGGTTTAGACCTGGTTTAGTCCTGGTTTAGTCCTGGTTTAGTCCTGGTTTAGACCTTGTTTAGACCTGGTTTAGTCCTGGTTTAGTCCTTGTTTAGACCTGGTTTAGTCCTGGTTTAGACCTGGTTTAGTCCTGGTTTAGACCTGGTTTAGTCCTGGTTTAGACCTGGTTTAGTCCTGGTTTAGTCCTGGTTTAGTCCTGGTTTAGACCTGGTTTAGTCCTTGTTTAGACCTGGTTTAGTCCTGGTTTAGACCTGGTTTAGTCCTGGTTTAGACCTGGTTTAGTCCTGGTTTAGTCCTGGTTTAGTCCTGGTTTAGACCTGGTTTTGTCCTGGTTTAGTCCTGGTTTAGACCTGGTTTAGACCTGGTTTAGACCTGGTTTAGTCCTGGTTTAGACCTGGTTTAGACCTGGTTTAGACCTGGTTTAGTCCTGGTTTAGACCTGGTTTAGTCCTCAGTGAGAAAATGAAGACCTCTGCTCTCTTCAAATCCCCAGGAATTTCTCATTAAGACCCCCTCCCTGTGTTTGGGCCCGTTGTCCCCCCGGGCCCCCCCAGTCCCTGAACCTCTCCCATTTGTCTGTCTTTCACCTTCCTTTTCTCCTGAACCTGAAGCACTTCCTCTTCTTTCACTGTGACCCTCCAAAAAGAACCTGACATTTTTAATGGTCACCACACATTTTTTTTTCGCCCCAAGGCTGTAGTGACTGAAGCGGACTCTCATTTCAAAGTGAGTTTTTGAGGCGGATTAATGAGGATTATGCAGATGAGCAGAGCTAATGAGTGGTGTTAGATTTGACAACAGCGTCCAGCCCATTGTCTGTGGCTTTGAGCTGCTTTTTTCCTTTTGGAGCTTTTTTCACTAAATTATCTGAGTTCATGTGGGAATACAACAACCACAACTATCATAAATCCTTGTCTAATCCATAGGTCAGTATCAGACTCAAACATCATACTTTGGTTCTTAAAATAATCTGCAGTATTTCTGACAAAGCTCTTGGTCCCAAACCTGTGTTAGACCTGACTTTGAAGGAGCCGCCTCCAGAGACTGAGAAAACACCTCAGCCTTGTTTCCACTGCAGCCGGGACGGTGAAGGTCAGAGGTCAGTGCTGGTCTGAGTTTTCCCCAAAACTATTACTAAGCAAGTCCGACTTTGGGAGGAGCGTCGTTAAACTCCACAGCATTAAACAGAAGCACAACCCTCGAGTCCCTAAATGATAGGAACCTGCTTATCTTCCATTTATATTGGGGTTGTGCTAAAGAGCGGTAGCTTTGGAGCTTATATGTTTTGATGCAGCTGTGTGGCACTGTGGCCCAAGACACATTTCCACTCAGGGTCAATAGTTTAATCCTAATTGACTTAAATGTTCAGAAAGAGGAGAATAAACAGCAACAGTTGAATGTTTTTGCAGCAGCTGTGCCTCCAGCCTCTCACTGCTACAACAGGATTTTATTTTAACAATCGTCCAAGTTTATAAAAATCTGCTTTAAATGTTTTCTCAAATAGAGACTTGTGTCTTTTATGTCGCCTCTCTCTGGACCCAGCAGAGGAAACACGAACGACCTGTAGTGTACCCACAGTGGAAACCTGCAGCTCATTATGAGGCTACTGTTCAGAAAAGAGCAACAGCCCCACCTTCTGAACAGTGTCGTATATAAGGAACAATTAAACATAAAACCACTTTCTCCTTCACTTTGGCTCAGTTCTTGAATCACAAAAGTGTTTTTTAAAAAACATTCTTCTAGTGTTTCTCATGGTTTTAAACAAATGTCATTGTTAGAAACTAAATCTCCTTCAGACCTACTTCCACTTGTTTTTTTTTTTCACAGACAACACAGTCTCTTTAAAAACATTTTAATAGATGCATCTGAATGAAAACATTAACTAAACCAAAGAGGTTGTACACACTTTATACAGGATTAACGAGCGCACATCCCAAAACTGTTCACATTCAGCAACAGAAGATCATTTACGCATGACTATTGTTTAAACTCACTTTACTCCGAAGCTAAAGCACAACAGAGGACCTTAAAAATCATCTGAAAATTTGACATCAGTTTTTCTCAAGTTAAAAATAGAATGTAAACGGAAAAGATAAAAAAATAAGGGTTTAGTCTTAAAGAACCCCTGCGTAACTTTTAGCCAGTAGAGGGCGCAGATGTGTGTTCAGTGTCTGTTTACCAGTGGAAAAGAAAGAACAAGTCTCTGAAACATCACGTTAGTGTATTTAGTACAAACAGGACTCTGTAGGGTGCAGTGTATCGAACCGTTTTCTTTTTTATATGCATCAAGTGCATAGTTCAGCTGAAGGATAGACAGGATTCTACTGACCTCAGGTCTAAGAACCATCGGAATGAGATCGGATATTTTTGGGCAAAAAGTTACACAGGGCTACTTTAAATAATAAAAAAATGACCTAAACTTTACAATTCATCATTGTACAAACTGAAATGTGTAAATACTGAATAATAAATGTAATTAGAACTGCAAGCAGTGATCTAGGGCCCTCGCTCCCCTGGCCACCGCGGACAAACATGCATCAGTGACTTTGTAAGGCCGGATCTAATAAACAGATACTTTTAATATATTTTTTTTTCTTTCTCGGTTCTAATCCACAGACTGCAGTGTTTCACTCCATCTTTTGGAAAGTGGCCCACACACTTGGACCAGGAGCTGAAGTGTTCCTAAAGTAAAACGTTACAGATTCCTTTTGTTTATAGAAACGGACGTGTACTGAGCTGCTTCAGTGAAATCAAGAGAGAGCTTGGTTTGGTAACTGGTACCTAAATGTATTGACTAACTGCTTTCAACGTTGCATTTACAAAGTGTTGAGCCAATGTTACAGCTAAAGCGCTGACGAGGGAAAAAAAAATCCTTGTATAGACATTATACTAGACCATTCAAGAGATTTCCAAACTGCCATTGTAAGCAATTTAATCTGGAAAACGCAACTTAGACTTTTGAACCTGATTCAGATCCAACCTTTGATTCAGAAAGGTTCCTCAACAGTAGGTCTTTGTCTTTTAAAACCCGCCTCAGTCTCGCCTCTAGTCGGACTTCTACTGGTACTCCGTGTCCTGCTCTGGGTACTGGTCGTCTGTTGGAATGAAGGAATTGTCTCCCAGCTCGTAGTGCTGCTCATCCTGGGGGGCGTACTGCTCGTCCTGGGGCCCGTACTGCTCGTCCTGGGGCCCATACTGCTCGTCCTGGGGCCCATACTGCTCGTCCTGGGGCCCGTACTGCTCGTCCTGGTGCGCGTACTGCTCGTCAGCGGGGGGCAGGTCATGCTCCGGGCCGCTGTAGGGGGTCGTGCTGCTGCTGTACTCGTTCTCACTGCTGAACGAAGGATCTGAAGTCTGTAAGCTGTCTGAAGGAGTCAAGCCGGATTTCTTTAGTCTGGGAATAAAAGAGAGTTCATGAGTGAGGAACATGTCTGTCCCAGTCCATCTGCTTTACAACAAACCCATTTTTATCCAGACATGAGCGTCTATCGTCCGGTTCTGTCTGACTTCACTCTTATTACAATTTAGCTTACAGCCCCAGACCCCAGTTACTCTCTCTCAGATGAACTGTTCCTGCTGATATTATCATGGACTATATTCACATTCATTCATTTGTTCATATGATGGACTACTGTATATGTCATAAGACTCCTTCTGTGGTTCTCCCTGAGGTTTGTGTTTTTTCCTCTGATCCTGGTACAGGCTCTAAGGACAGAGGGTGTTGTCTTGTACAGTCTGCTGCTTATCTCTTTCTGTAAAACTCTTTGAGGCAATTGATGTTGTGATCTTGAGCTATAGACACTGGTATGAACAGGAACAGTTTAGCGAATAAACACATTACACAAGAAAAATAACTTTACTTTTCCATATTCCAATGAAGAAAGCCTTAGTACTCACTGGTTCTTGTGTTTGGCGCCGCTGATGTGAGACTGGTACTGCTCCACTGAGTTCAGCTGGATTTTACAGATGTCGCAGGGGTAGCCCTTTACACTCGACGCTGTTTAAAAAGAGTTAAATATTTTTACAGACCGTTTACTTCACATTTATTTCTGCAGCTGCACTGACCTGGAGCCGAGGACAGTCCGTACGTCTCCATCAGTTTGAGCTTCTTCAGGTGCTTCTTGTGTTTCTTTCCCTCGTAGTGCTGCTGGGCCATGAGCTGGTTGAAGAAGGAGGCCTGGCAGACGGAGCAGAACAGGTTCGTGTTGGTGTCGTCGTTCGCTTTAGAGTCATCCGAGGACTCTTTCTTATTTTGGACTGTTGTTGTTGGTGTTGTCTGTGGGACAGCTACTGGGGACAAAGAGGTACAGTCAGTTCCACTTCATTCACTGAAGCAGGATTAAACCAATACTTTTCAATTCAAAAAATAAAATAGACATAATATATTTTTCTAGTGTGGACTGTTTGAGATGCACTGAGCTTAACATTTGAGAAAGCTTTTTTATTTTTTATTACAAATCCACTTTGACACATTTGTTAAATAATAAAACTGTTCTTAAAAATCATTCACCAGCTGGCTCCACATTAACGGTTGTCCACTTGTTTGGGGCAATTTAACTCCAAGCAGGTACGCAGTCCATAGTTTTCTAAACATCCCATTTATCAAGTGCCTACTGACGAAGCTGAAGTCTGCCTTCAGACTATGGTCACACTGGTGGTTTAAGAAACAGATATTCAAATGCTGCATCGCACTGTCCTGGAGCGAAGGTTTTGTAAAATAAAACGCCAGTCGTTGTCCAGCAGAGAACAGGGCTGTAGACAATAGTTTACTTTTTTTTGCCTCGAGGCTGTGTTGATTCAGGAGCAGTGCTGTCTGACAGTTACACTGAACATGGGCGTCATGCAGCGGGCCGGATCAAGTAATGTGGGGTATATTTGGGCCACATTTGGGGATGGGGAATCCGGGGGGCCCAACCACAGAACATGTTTTAAGATAAGATTAATACTTTGTCGTCCTCAAGGTAACAGAATACAATATGTTTAATACTTTTGTTTGAAATTAAATGAATGGGGCTGAAGCAGAACAGACTATTGCTAAATTTCTTTATTTAAGAATTGCTTAAATAATTTAATAGGCTGTGCACTAGTTTTAAATAAAATTTAAAAAAGAATATAAAAACAACTGTTTTTTTGTTGATTAAAAACCAACACTTTTGGACAAGTAGATCTTGTTGTCTGGGCACAGTGGGCAATGTTAAGCCCCGATTTGTGTTATTTTCACTTTCAACAAAGTGCAATTTTGATAAACTTCAGAACCAAATAAAAGTCCAAACTTCCAAAGCTCAGCCAGTACCTGGGGTCTGTGGGCCCACGGTCTGGAGTCGGAGGTTTTTGGCGTGGACTTTGCCCTGATAATGGGACTCTGCTATCACCGGCGACGAGAAGATCATGTTACAGACGTGACACACCTTGGACCGGTCCGAGTCTCCGTTATTACAGTCCTACCACCAAAACAGGACAATAATTATTTACCATCACAAGAAGTTTCATTTCTTTCATAAAAACTTTTACTCACATTGTCAGACGATGGAGACTTCGGTTTCTTAATTGTTGGCTCCTTCTCGTTCTGAATGAAGAAGTAGCGTCGCACTTTGTTGGCATGTTTCTTGCTCTGGAATTATGTAACCAAATAATTACAAAAACAAATCCCCATACATGTCCATCAGATGGTTATAATACTGTATTTCACTTTCAAAATGACAGTGTCCTTGCTTTGCTGTGAATTTAGATCAAAACCAAGAGCAAAACACCTGATGTTGTCTAAAAGAAAGCTATTGATTTTCCCTGGATAAGCGCTAGAAGATGGATGGATGGAGGTTTTGTTTTTGGAAGCCCATAGGATGTAAACCGAGTAACAATGGGCTCTCGGTTCAAGTTTCAATACAAAAAATAAAAGCCTTTATTTTTTTTATTTTTTTTACAACACTTTTTCTTCCTGCTTTTGGTTAAGAAATATTCCTGACCGTGTAACCAGGCTGCAGTTTGGTAACAAACTCACAAAAATCCTTCTTGAACTGCTCCAAGAAAAGAAAAGAGTCAGACCCTTGGCTAAACCTGGCTGGTGTGTCCAATAATGTGGCAGTACTGACAGATCTGGGCGTGTTTTTGCAAAAGATCCTCCAGATTGTTCTGTGAAGCTGTTCTATCTGGAGTCAGGTTACATAAAAGGGGCTTAAAGTGTAAACACAGGGTATGTGCAGGTTTCTGAGAATTAGATTTAAGACTTTTTAAGACCTTTTTAATACCATCAAAAATTTCATTTAAGACCATAGCAAAAAATTAGCAAACAGAAAACAAAACCACTCAAACTTTTCTCCGTCTGCTAATGTCCAGTCCACGCAGCTAACAAACCCGCTGCAAAGGTGTAATTTGTTGTTGGTTCTGCATATTTTGTTCTGCGTAACATAGACGTAACATTACTTTAAAATTAAAAAAAGATGTTCTTTATGTTGTTGGTTTATTTTTAAGACCTTTGAAACATCGATTTAAGACATTTTAATGCTAATTTAATACCTACTCTGCCACCTTTGCTGACATTTAGAGTCCTACTGAGGGATTTAAAGGAATAAATAAAGTGTACAAATAATGTGAAACTAAAAGGTGTTGAAATTTGACCGTTTTTAATGGAGTGGGTTAAATCCTTGGGAAGAGCTGCAGAACACACTGACCTGATAATGAGTCAACTTCTGCGAGTTGGAAATGAGGACAGCGCTGCAGACTTTACACTGGGAGTCGGAAAACAGGTCGCTGTGCTCCTCGATCATTTTATTTACTGCAGAAAAACAAGGAAAGGAAGCACATGTCATTATTAATCAGGTTATGTCTTTGAGAAAACTAAACACCACTTCTGACCTTCTGGTTTGGAAGGTAGGCGGTTCAATTCCCGCTCACCTCAGTTCATACTGTCGTTGTGTCCTTGGGCAACACAACTAACCCACCTTGCCTCCAGTGGTGTTCCAGCTGTAACACTGGAAGCTTTATGCAAGTCGCTTTGGATAAAAGCGTCTGCTAAATGTAAATGTATTGTAGATGTAACTGAAGAAAAAGTTAAAGCAAAGGCATCTGGACTTAGTTTTCAAGGTGAAGACGTTTCATCTTTTAATTTTAAGAGACTTTTTCAATTCTGAGATCTACTGCTTTTGCTGTAACTGTTTTTTTAAGACCTGGATCACTGAGAACCTTCACAGACAACTCAGTAACTGGATTTTTTTAAGTCAAAGAGTAAATGTTACATAAATGCACATAGTTTGAAAGGTCCAGCTTCTTGAAGTGTTCAGAAACGTTTATGGCATATGATAAACGGATAAGTAAATCAGGCCAATCTTTATATCCATAAAGACAAAACATTTACTGTTTTGCAGCCATTTACTCTCTACAAACAACTATCCTCGAGAACGTTAAGATAAACTAGACTGTATGTCCACAACTGTCCCACGGGACTGAATTGTTAAAACTGCACGCATTGTTTTCTAATCGTTAAATGTAAAACTTAAAAAAAACGTTAAACTGTTAATTCTTGCGCTGTAAGCATGTGGGTTGAACAGGTCCAAACATCATTTTTGCTCATGCTCTGATCGACCTTGGAGCTATGTGACGCTGCGGCTAACGTTAGCTTAGCTTAGCACCCGGCTACACTGCGCTGCCTTGTCCCGCAGTTTAAACGAGCTCACTGCAGTGATATGAGGCTAGTTTTGCTCCAGAAAGGACGGCGCGTATTTCCGCTGGATGTAGTTGCACCGAATAATACAAAAATGGGACATACCCTCCGCTAAACCCGAAGGTAAATAAGGGAATTCCTCCGTTTGCATCGTGTCGGCCATGATGATGATTCTCAGAGCTGCTTCTCAACGCGCATGCGCAAATGCGACGGTTACAGGCCAAAATCTACGTGATCGAAAAACCTAAAAATACACACATTTAGGTAAATTAAAGTGGTAAAACTCGATGATTTCTTGTTTCCTTGTGTTTTTATTGAATTATTGCCTCATCATTTCCAGTTTCCCTGTAAAAAAAAAAATTATATCCACCTTTAGTGTGTGGGTAGACACACAGAAATCTCCTGCTGACAGATATTTTCTGATAAAATCCTCTCCCTTTAAAGTAAGATTTGGACTAGTTTAACTTTTAAACTTATCTACTGTAAGTTTCTTCAGTTTGATAAGTTGCTCTGTTGATAATAGCTATGCACGTCTTGGTTTTAAGAGCCAGTAATACAGTAATACATTTTAGGTTTTAGTGCCTATTTGAAATCCCCTTCCTATAATGCTCTTTCTGATCTGTTAAGTTAAATAATGTATTATATGTAATAAGTAAGTATTGATGTGGTTATATTTTCAAAAACTGTGAATTTTAAACTGATTTAATTGAATGAAGGCGTAAACGCGTCACGGAACTGTCGCGTACAGGTGACGTAATCACGCACAGGGAAACAAACATGGCGCCAAGAAAGTGAGGAAAAGTGTTCCGTGAGTGAATAAAAACAAAATATTTCAACTTTAATATAGCATTTGCTAAATTGTAACGATTTTAATTAACAAATACGATATTTGACCCTATTAATCAGCAGTTTTCCAGACAAATAGGAGAAAAACGAAAAGGAGGATCAACATTTTTAGCAAACTTTAAAAGGTTTAGGTTAAATGTGAGTTCAAGAAGGTTTTTGCTTGTATTGTAACGGCCTACGAAGGATATTTTATTTAGCTACTTTAAAATAGTCTAAAGTATCCTCAAACACTGTTTCTTTAACTTTTAGTGTAAGAAATAGCTAGTATAGGAATGTTAGTGTAGTAATATAAGTGTATAGCTAGTTAACCACTTTTCTAATAACTATTTATATTTGCATAGGTACATTTATTCAGTGATATTTTCTGATTAGAACTGGCTTGGAATAAAACGCGAATCCCCAAAGTCCATATCAGACAGTGACAGTTTGTTTAAACGCTACATAAATTGTTGGCTTGAGGAGAGTCTGCTGGGTTGTGTTCAGGGCAGTTTCTCCAGAGCAGAGCAGGATGCCTTTGAGGAAACGACTAAACAAGGATCACAGTAGAGGTTTTTTATGTAAAAGTCAACAGGAAGTGAGCAAAACACAGGAAGAAGACACCACTCCAGATGACAAGGTAACAACAATACAACTTGTCCTCTTTGTGAGAGGCTTTGTGTTCAGATAAAGGCTGGGTAACAATGAGTGGCTTAATATGTTTTTTGAAAGGAGTGGCTTGATCTCATAATGAACTAAGGCCTGTTTTGTTTTGGTTTCTTTCAGGATGAACTGTCAGTGTCAATGCTAACTTCACCATCAGTGAGAGGGAAACGAAGGAGAGAGCGGGAAGACAAATTAAAATCTAAAGGTAATTTTTCACCTTTGGTTTGGCCTTTTTTTATAAAGAAAACGCAGGAATGGTCTCTAGGCTGCTGTTGATCCTACATTTTAAGTAAACTTTATTTATGTAAACCTTTCACAAATAGAAATTACAAAGTGCTTTACAAAGTGCAACAATTTAAATTAAAGAACAATACTGATAAAACTATAATATATAAAAATAAAACAAAGGAAAATCAACTAAAAGGTTGTCTAAATTGATTTGTTTTTTTGACAGAAACGATGCAGTCATATATAAAAATAAAATCTTTTGATGGGTTTATGTTAGTCTGAGGGAGCGTACACTGAATTGCGACAAACATGTGACATCTGTTGCATTGTGTTGTGATAAAACGGCACATTTAAAAATGGCCTTTTATTGTGGCCAGCCTAAGGCACTACTGTGCAATGAGTATGCTCTCTAATCAGCATCTTGATCAGCCACACCTGTGATGTGGATGGATTATCTCGGCAAAGGAGAAGTGTTCTGAGAGTAGAAGAAAATCTGAGAGAATTTTTCCTTTTGTGTTTATAGAAAAAGTCTTTGATCTTTGAGTTCAGCTCATTAGAAATGGGGTCAAAAAACAAAAGTCCTTCCAGCAAAGTGTGGATCAGACTTGAAATTACCCACAATCCCTTCCGCTGTGATGTTTGGACCGTGCTTTTGTTTCTAAGCAACAAAACGCAACAAGCAAAAATTATCCATATTCTTGTGCTTATCCGTGGCCGGGTCACGGGGGCTAAGCAGAAACCCCCAGACTTCCCTCCTCAGACACTTTCCAGCTCTTCCGGGGAAAATACCAAGGTGTTCCCTAGAAATTAAAAATTGTAACCAACAGAACATTTTTCCTTCAGGTTTTCATACTATTAGAGTGTCACATACCGTAAACAGAAAAACACAGGGCACTTGAGGAACCTGAAGGGAGTATAAAACACTCTGACTGTGTTTTTGTGACGTAGAGATGACGGAGGAAGAAATGATGGACATGGCTCTGCGTCTGAGCAAAGAGGAGGCTAACATCACAGCGATCAAACTTCAGAAGGAAGAGGAGGCCATGAAGAGGGCCATCCAGGACAGCGTGGGTCTATGATGATGATACTGTTATTTAAAATCTGCCTTTCCAACATAAATATCCTGTTCATCCCTGATTCTTAATATTAAACTCTTTTTTTGTCTTATTTTTTTGTCTTATTCCAGATGATGAGCGAGTGTTCCCAGAGTCAGAGTCTGATCGCCTCGACTCGAAGGAAACTGACCTATTCAAACGGAGAGTCTCAAACCGGGAGCAGTCGTTTAACAATAGACACCGACTGCACACAGGCGCTGAGTAGAGGTCAGAGACATAATTTAACCGCTCAGATTCAAATAGGAGTCGAATTAAGAATTAGTGAATTATGTTTATAGTGTTTTCTGTTTCCAGGACCAAAGACAAAGGGAGTTGAGATGAAGAGGAGGCTGAAGAAGCTGGAGGGCAGTCCTCTGACGGAGATGCCGGACCTGTCTCAGCCTTCACTGAGCAGCTCCGACTCTGTGCCTGTGGGCTCCCCTCAGGTTTGTACCAGACACTTCTGGACCTGTTGGATTTATGTGGATTTACTTGACAACAGCGCTGTTAAAGAGCCTTTAGTGTAATAGGTTCTGAAAGGAAGGGCACTTTTTGGTGGAAAGATTATTGTGCTTAAAAACAGTTCTGATTTTGAGAGCAGTCTTTTAAAGGACGTTTAAACTATTGCCTGGAGAACTTCCACTTGATCCATCTTGATTCAGTTTGAATACACTGATCCGGTCATGAACACTACTAACTGATATTATCTGCATTTAATAAAAAACATTATTCATAATTCAACTTAATTAATCTCCAAGGGAAAATTCAGTTGTCGGTCTTATGGCAGTCAGTGATCTCAGACGAGCACTGGCTGCTCTCTGTTGTGTAGGGGATGGTCCATGGTGTTCAGTACAGCATCCATCCTGTTGCTCTTTTGCTCCACTGCTTTGACCAGAGTCTCCAAACTAACACCTATAGTGGTACCCAGTTTACAGGACTGTTTCACGGACTGCTGCTTGTAACAAACAGTCAGTTCGTTACCTGGGAAAAAACACTTTAATAGGGCACTCTTGCACTTTAGACTGGTGACACTTTAAACAATAGTACTTTGCACATGCCAGTAAGGAAAGGATTGCACACAATTTGGTTTTAAATGTTTTTATTGAATTGTCTTTCTGTTGAGGATCCGGTTGACATGGAGGCGCTTTGATTGGTTTATGCTCAGCCCTGGATAAAAAGAGAGACATTAGAACCAAAACTTTTTAGGTGCAATATGTGTTATGTGGGTGTGTGAAGGTATTTTAAGTGTTTCAGTGAAGTGTGTGTGTTCTAACCTAACCTTACCTTGTCTTGTGTCCAGGTGTTAAAAGAGTCCCCGGGGAAACAAGAGTCATTTAAAGGTTCCAGCCTGGACCAAGTCAAGGGAAGGTGTAGGGGTAACAGGGTTAGGTGTTTTAAGGGTTTTATTGGTTTTAGATTACATGGGGGTATTGTTTAAGGTTTTTTTTCTATGTGGGTTTAGTGGTATGATCCAATTAGCAAAGAAGGTATTTAAGGCGTCTTGGTTAATCATTGGGGGGTTCTTATTTGTCTGGTTTTTCTGCTGCTGGAGAATCCATGGAGCTATAGCTGCGATTGCATACTGCCCTTTATTTTGTAACAATGGAAAATTGAAAAGTAAAAGAAAAACGTTATGGACCACGCCATTCAGGGTACAGTTTTAATATTCTGTTCTGCTTTGGGTTTAGACAATTTGATGCATATCTGATGTTGTATTGTGACATTTTTATTGAATTATTCCAGATAACCACACTAGCCACAATGTGACACTGTGACCAGATGTAAAACTTAGTGGGATCTAGTCCAAACTCATGTATTTTGTGATGCTGCATGTTTTCCTGATTTCGAAAAGCCCTAACCTTCTTGTGTCTGTTTGTCTCTCTCCCAGAGCTGTGACTCCACTCAGATCAAGGAGGACGGCGAGCTCCCTAAATCCCCCGTCTTTCCCTCATCGTCGCGTCAGGTCTCGGTCCAGGTCCCGAGACTAAGCCAGAACCTGGTGAACTCCTGTAAGGCCTCGGGCTTCGTGCTGTGCTCGCCGGACAGCTGCGTGGTCACTCAAAACTCTCAGGTCTACCCTCTGACTTGCAGCCCTACGTTCCCCAAAAGTCCCACCCCTCGCACCCAAACCCCCGCTCCAACAAAGACCTCAGCTTCACAAACTGTTATTAGCCATCTGAGAGACGATACGGAGCCAGATCTGAGCCCTGTCCTTTGTGCTGTTTTTGGCAAAAAGGCTCAAACGGACGACCCCTCACGTGCCTTAAAAACGGAAACCAGTAAAACCTCAGCGCTGATGTTCTCGTCTCAGGAGAGCTCGACATCGGTTTGTCTGGGAAAGGACACAGATTTCCCCAAAAGCCCGGTTTTCTCAGAGGAAGAACAAGAACGGGACGGGCCCGAGAAGAGCCGCTGCTGTAAAAGTCCGGTGTTTGGGACAAATGGACGCAAAGTAAAGACTTCAGAGTCCACATTAGGAGAGCAGAACTGTTCACAGAGTCAGTATTTGAGCCAGGTGAGTTCAAGTACAACACCATAAAGGATCCAGAAGAGAAGGAGAGGTCAGTTTGGTTTTGAAAGAATGTACAAAACTTCTTCTCTGTTGGAAATGGGTCTTGCTCTGGAAACAGAATTTGTAACTGGACAATTACAAAGACAAAATCACAATATATTTACATCAGAGGTTTTATCTCTATTTTGTTCTTATTCGTCTCCTGTATCTGTTTAAATGTAGAGCAGCGAGGACAATCCAGATGATCCCACAGTAATGTTAAAGCCAGGTTTGGACATTTTTATGCTTTAAAGATTTCTGCAGACCTCGTGTTTAGGCCAGGGCCAACCTTTTTCATTACTTTGTTAATGACCTTTGTTGTCCGGTTTTAGATGATGACGCTGAGGCAAAAAACACGACTAAACTCTCTGAGACGGAGCTGACGAGTGACATGACTGCGCTGGTCCGAGGAAGACGACGACAACTACGTCACTGTGAGAATATTTACACCCGATGGAATTTATTCAAAAGTGAAGGCCACGATAGAACTTAAGGTCACATGTTTACGATTATAGCGCAGAGTAGAACAACGTCAGATGGTTCTGAAGTTATGAGTCGGGGAGCTTTGTTATTTTGCAGAAGCCCAGATTTGAACTTTTTAAAACCTAAATATTTCACAAACATAAAATGTAATATCACTTTGTGAATCACCCAAAGAGAAAATTCATTCTGTTGCAGCATCAAATAAATTAAAGATAAAATTTTTTTAAATTGACATCATTTAAACGTAGACACAATCAATCAGTACAAGATATAAAAAAGTATTGTTTGTGCTTTTTTCAAAAATGGACTGAGATTTGACAAATGTTTTATTTATTCCCTGAAAGGAAATGGGATGTTCCTCGATCCATTCACCCATCCATTTCTTCTTCTTTCATATAAACCTAGGTTCAAGGAGTCTTTTTTTATCCGACGCAGACACACACCACACAATAGTGAACAATAAAATACACTACAGTGACTGATTTAAAACATCAGTGGCAACAGGGATTAAAGAGTTTTAGATCTGTTTTGTTTTGACTCAGGAGGTCAACACCAGGTCCAGAGAGAGAGAGAGAGGACAGTCTCTGCTCTGTTTTAGACTCACTTTTTAATCTGTCCTGTTTGTTTTTAGCCTGTGGCTTCTCCGAGCCCAGTGTTTCCAGACGAGACACCCGTCCACGAAACGAGCGACCAGACTCAAACCAACGGCAGGTAACACTGATGGATCCCAGTTTAAACCTTTAAGAGTTAAGACTGTGATATTCTGAACTGTATTTGTTCCAGTCCTGCATTAACCGACTCAATAAAGAGAATATTCAAACAGTTACTCTGTGTTATTCCAGTGTAAACCCTCCTCAGTCCCAGTCCGGCGCTGGGACTGAGATGCCCTCTTTTGCCGGAGACTCAGGACCCCAGACCACGGTGCACTATTACTGGGGCGTCCCGTTCTGCCCACGAGGCCTCGACCCAGACGCCTACACCAAGGTACCACCTTTACCTTTATTTGCAAACTGTATATGGTCACAGCAAAAATAAAGTTCACCTGTTGCTTTCAAACAAAGAAGAAAAGGTTTATTTTTAGGGGGCTAAAGCAACAGGTAAAAGCGTAAAAGAACAAAATATGTAACATATATA